>LR812533.1:6065416-6318493 GCA_903798195.1 Danio kyathit
TATAAAGCATGTTTGGCATGCTGTCTCGGAAGAGAGCCCTGAGCTTATAAGATCCTCGAGCCCTGGGCTCCCTCCCTTTAGCAGGGCGAGAGGGAAGTTTGAGCTCAGGTAGATCTCAATGAATTGACTTATTTCTTGCTAATGACAGATATAGGGATGGCTAAAGAGAGATATACGGCTTACTAAGGGTTCGACTATAATGCCAATTTAGAATGTTCAATTTACTTAGGATGCGTGTTTATGGACTGTGGGAGGAAACCGGGGAATGCGGGGGAAACCCACGCGAGCTTGGGGAGAACAAGCAAACTCCACACAGGAATGTTGACTGGTTCAGTAGGGACTTTAACCTGAGACATTCCTGTTATGAGGCAACAGTGCTAATCACTGAGCCGCCGTGTCGCCCATCTGGAAAGGTGGAGGTGTAGGGGTGGGTGGGGGTGGGGGGTTCTTCAAGGCGAAGATACTGAGGTATGAAACTCTGGTTATTTATAGTGAGTTAGAAATCGTCTGATTTGTAAATCATGTGTTAGCTAATGTGGGACCAGCTGTGGTCAATCATAAGCACATGTTCCTCTCGAAATTAGTTTAGAAATAAACTTTACTCAAAAAGTGACTTGATGTTGTTCCTGTTTTTGCAGTGTTTATCCTCCATAGGAGGACACTGTAGAAAAACTCACCTTTGTAATCAAATCCATGAGTGGTTGGGCTCCGAGCTCTTCTATTCGCTGTTCATTAAGACAGGAAAGGTAGTATGACTGTGTCTTCCTCTCTGCTTCACTGCTGGAGTTAAAAGTGCCATTTTCTGAAAACATACAAATTAGACACTGCATTTGAATTTTATCTCATAATGGTGACATTTGACGAAAGTCTTAAAAGAGGAACAGAATATAAATGTCCCTTTAATGGAAGCCAGGGTTAGTGGAGCCAATCATTTTTTGGACTGACAAGATCCCCACCGAAGAAGCCCACAGAGTGGCATTCTGAGTTTGCCTTACACAGGTGAGTGGGCTTGACAAACCACCTGTAGAAAACACATTTTTTTTTCATCTCTCTGACACTTTAACTGACAATTTCACCAGTTTTGCATATTTGCACAGGACACATTCTTACATTAACTCCAAATAAAAAACAAAACAAAAAACATTGTGCATTTTAGGGATGCAATGATTAACCGATTTCACGATTAACAGCGCTTTAATTCGTCACGGTTTATTAATCGTAAAGGCTTCTCAACACCGCGTTTCTGCACTGAACAAAACTGCTGCAACTAAAAGTTATGCCAACTGTGCGCTAGGTTAAAGTTCCGAGCTTGTACACCGAGACTAACACGCACGCACACTGGATTAACTATGGCTGAGGCTATTAACTAAGGGCCTTTCACATATCGCAAGTTCATTATTTCTTTTCTTGCGCACATATTTGGAGTGACGTTTATGCTATTTGGAGTGACGTTTACGCGGTGTGCGGGTGGTGCGATATGATGTGCTCACGCTTTCCAGGTGCACCTAGTTGAAAGAATGCCGTGAGTCATGTGACAAGAACAGACTGTTCAACTTCATACTTTGTAAAAAATATACTGTAAGGACAATCTTAAGCAAAAAATAAATAAAAATACCCCAGGCCTAAAAGATGTTTTATAGAATATCTTAAACTGACCAGCAGTTATGTTTTTTTCTTTCCCTTATATTAAACGCACCCCCGGGCAGATTGTTTGATTTGGGGAGTGTTCGCTCGCATTGGCCCAACAATAGAAAAGAGGTTGTTCCTTGCGCCACCTGGTGGATATTGCGTAAAGCACAAAAATGTTTTGTTTTTTTAAATGAAAAAGCGGCCTTTGCTGCTGCAGCACTGCATGTAACTGCGCGTGACAAATTGCAGCACTGCGCGTGAAGAAACTCGTGTTCTCAGTAGCCACATCTGTACACATTTCTGCTCCAAAAATAAAAAAAGGAAAGTATCGAACACATTCATCATTCACACGTTGATCAAAAGTGCCTTTCAGACATAAGTTCAGCAGCCTTTAACTACATTTGTTCTCTTTAAAAAGGAAACACTTAGCTAATATGATGCTTAGATTTACATTAGAAAATGCTATTTTTTTCATTTATTCCTATTTTTATTTATTTATTTATAAATAACTCTCCTAACCCTCCTAATTCTAGTACCTAATTCTCTGAGATCAAAGAGTTCCTTTGATAATTAGCACTTGTTGTGTGTTTTGCCTCTTCTTGTTAAATCCCTGAATGCCTCCTCAATCAGGAGCCAGGGGGAGTTAGGACGATTCTAAGGGACCACACCATTTTGGAGCCACCTTCCTCCTCTTTACTTTTGTCCTCGACCCCGTTTTAGTTTTAAAACACATAAGTTTTGCTACGGTTTGTACGGTTTGCTTTGTTGTTATCATCATCATCATCATCATCATCATGACATCTTTATGTTATTTAGACAACACTTGAACAGCGTGACACCCATTGGATACAACATCTTGACATTTTACATGATGACACTGTGAAAAAACTGAAACAAATAAAAACAATTACATACATAACGTCAATGTTTTGCTTTTCTTTAAAGCAGTTTAACTGATTTTGTTTCTTATCAAACCAGCATCAATATACACTGTGTTTAACTTCACAAATCAGCTGGTAGAACACAAACAACACAAACAAAAAACAACATACCTTGTGCATCTCCTAATCAAAGTCCAGGAGTCATTAAGATATTTTCAGTTTGTTCTTCTTTCATATAAAACCATACAAAGTTCTTTTTCTTCTTTACAAAAGCATCTCACTGCTCGTGTTAACTTCCCGTTTTTTACTGATAATCACGCAGCTAACAAGATCACGTGACAGTAAACTAAAGCTACCTCTCTACCCTACTGAAAAAAAGAGCTTAAACCAGCCTAAGCTGGTTAGCTGGTTTTAGCTGGTCGACCAGCTTGGTTTTAGAGGGGTTTTGGCAGGCCCGGATTAAGAATTCAGAGGGCCCTGGGCACAATGTCTTGAAGGCCCCCTACCTGGCCGCACCCCTATAGTTGAATTAAAAAATAAGATTAATATAATATTTTTTAAATACAATTAATCTATAATGTATTGCCCGCATTTTTTAAATAAATGATATACAGTACATATATTTCTAGTCTACAAAGATTTAACTTATTTTTAAAGCATTTAAAGCATATAGTTGAAGTCAGAAATATTAGCCCCCTGAATTATTAGCCCCCCTAAATTATTAGCCCCCCTGTTTATTTTTTTCCCCAATTTCTGTTTAACGGAGAGAAGATTTTTTCAACACATTTCTAAACATAATAGTTTTAATAACTGTTCTCTAATAACTGATTTATTTTATCTTTGTCATGATGACAGTAAATAATATTTGACTAGATATTTTTCAAGACACTTCTATACAGCTTAAAGTGACATTTAAAGGCTTAACTAGGTTAATTAGGTTAACTAGGCAGGTTAGGGTAATTAGACAAGTTATTGTATAACGATAGTTTGTTCTGTAGACTATCTGAAAAAAAATTAGCTTAAAGGGGCTTATAATTTTGACCTTAAAATGGATTTAAAAAATTTAAAAACTGCTTTTATTCTAGCCGAAATAAAACAAATAAGACTTTCTCCAGAAGAAAAAACATTATCAGACATACTGTGAAAATTTCCTTGCTCTTTTAAACATTATTTGGGAAATATAAAAATAATAATAATAATAATTAAAAGGGGGGCTAATAATTCTGACTTCAACTGTACTTTGAAGAAAAAAATACTAATACAACTAGTGAAAATTAATGGATTTTGATATACTTGTTCAAGTTTACAGAAGCAGAACTAAAAATATATATTTAATATAAATATACAGTATATTTTTTAATGTATAACTTCTACAAACCTATAATGCATTTGATTTAGATATAACACTCCAATCCAATTCTATGAATCTGAGTCTTCCATAATACACACACTTATTAATGATTCCTACTTTTCTTCCTTGTGATGAAGAGTAGGCAAAATCTGATTTGAAGTGGGGGAAAAAAGAAGAACGTGTTCATCAGACGCTGGATTCTAACCGGATCCATGATCGATCATGTCAAAACATGTTGCCATACGCTTTACGAGCTACGCCACTCACATTGCCGATGGTTGTGCTCTTTAGTTATGTTGTCTCTGTCAATTAAACGCGACCACACTGGACTTTACTCCCCATAGACTTCTATTCATACGCACGCGATTGCGTCAGACCGGAAACGCAGGGTCATGCGTTGAGTTTCGCAGGTTGCTGTAGTGCAAAGTTCAATCTTGGTGAACTCTGACCTGCGAAATTGCATCACTTGACTGCGTGAGATCAATCCAGGATCAAAACATGACCTCTCTGAACTGAAATTTAAAACATGGAGCAATCGCTCGCTTTTTAAATGCCTATTCATCTTGTTTAATCCCGCCCCTTTTCGCAGCGCAGTACGACAGATTTTCGCAAGCTCAAACTCTAGTGTGACCGTAGCTTTATCCTGTCACGGTTGTGGATCTATCTGTTCTTCTTGCATGTGTGTGTGTGGGAAGTGGGTGTGTTTGTTTGGGTTTATCTTCACTGCGTGGTGTGTGTTTGTGTGTGTGTGTGTGTGTGTGTGTGTGTTTACATTCATCAGCTGGGTTGTCATGTGTCTTGTTACCAATCATATCACTCAGCTGTTTTCTATCAGCCACAGCTGTTGCGCTTTACCGCGCGCCTATATATGTTCAGTGTTTGTAGATAGTGTTATCAGTCCGTTGTTTGTTCACCCCTGTGTCTGCTTCCTGTTAGGCGCTCTCGCTCGATCTGTTGGTGGTGTTTCGCCGTAAGTCTGTTATGTTTGGACCTTGTACACGTCTTCGTTTCATTGATGTTGTTGCAACTGCCTGCACTGATGACAACTATATCAGTGAGAGACTTCACCACGAATCCGCTACTCTGATGATCTATCACCGCTGGTAAGCGTGTCGATTTTCTTGAGAGTTGCTCCATAGCGCTAACCTCCCCTTCCTTCGATATCTGGTGAGATATCAGTGAGAGTCTTCACTTCGGATCTGTTTCTCGGATGAACTATTACCACTGTTCAGTGTGTTGAATTATTGGTGTGAGCACCCTTGCTCCACACGATACCTGGTGAGATATACCAGTTGTGACTCTTGTTATTCCTTTTAATAAATCATCTTGCATTCACTTGCATTTGGGTCTCCTGTGTTTATCATTGTGACATATCCTAAATAACCACTCCAAAATCACCATTTTTTTCTCCACATGCAGGGGCCCCAAATGCGAACGGGCCCCTGGGCCTGTGCCCATAATGCCCATTGGTTAATCCGCCCTTGAGTTTTGGCCATTTCCAGGCTGGTTTCCAGCCATTTCCAGCCTGGTCTTAGCTGGTCAGGCTGGAAGATGACCAGCTTGACCAGCCTAGCCAGGCTGGGGGCCCAGCCAAAACCAGCTATGTCCAACTTAAACCAAAAATGGCCAAAACCCCTTTAAAACCAGACTGGTCGACCAGGGGTGCGTTTCCCAAACAACGACGTAACTCGCGGCTGAACTATCATAGTGCGATGCATCGTTTGGCAAAAGAACTATGTAGTGACGAGTGTTTCCCAAAACCCATAGTTTCTCTGTCGCAGATCCATCGCTTGAACCACGTTAGTTATAATGTAAAACGCCCATAATGATGCTCTAAACGGGGTGGAGTAACTTCTTTAGAGAACAACCCCATCATTTCTTTGTGCAAATTAAATTGTTGCACACGCATTTCAAATAAAATCCAATATTAGTTTTGGTAAAAACATGCACTCGCTTTCCATATTATTTAAAATATAAGTAAATGGCAGATATAGGGCCAATGTTTGCTTTACTAATATTATTGAGAAGTTGAACATTACATATTCTATTCTATAACATAAAATCACTTACAAAAGCTAACAAATATTCTAATATCAAATATAAATCATATAAATAAATAAATAATGAGGCGATTTATTATAAATATTTTTACTTTAATAATAATATTAATAATATTTATGATGATGATGATGATTATTATTATTATTATTATTATCATTATATATTATTTAGGATATTGTTTATTTATTTTTTAAAAATTACAATTTGACACATGCAAACCACAGCAGAAAGTTCTAACCAACAGGCCCATGTCATATACAGCAGAGAAACTTAATAAATAACCCACTATAAAATAAAAGAATTAACGTATGCTATGTTTTTTATTTTCACAAGCTTTGGAGACGTAACATAATTTCCGCTTTTAAATATACCTATAGCTTTCGCCATGAGGCTGTGTTCAAAATTATATAAATGTTTTCAAAGTGCACTGCGAAGGGAGCACAATTGTAAACATGAAGATCGCTAAAACTGAACTGTAAAAATACTTTGAAAACAAATTACACCTAAGAGAGATGACCTTAATGCTTTTTTATTTTTAATAATTCCAGCTTTGAATGTTAGAATGTTCTAAATGAATAGGGCATAGGGGGGATAAGTGGGAATAGAACACAGCCAGGAACTATGCTATTAACTACAGCTCCAGAGGTGTCGTTTCCAGGGCTCAAGTTTGCGACGCAGTTTGCGAATGTTCGTTGGAGCGATGGATTTTGGAAACAGCAAATCAAAGAACTATGTGTGTAACGACGGAACTTGCGACCTTAGTTGGCTAACGATGGTTTTGGGAAACGCACCCCTGCTTAGGCCGGTTTAAGCTGTTTTTTGTCAGTAGGGTATCACCTGTAGGTGTCACTATTATCCAGTTTCGAATACAATAATTTCCCAAATAACATTAATAACATATGAAATGATTTATAACCAAAATATCTTTCCACAAAAACAACAAAACATTTAAAGGAGAGTAAAACCCTTTACGTTGACAGCTACAATATTAACTTATCTTTGCACTCCGCCAAAACTCGTTACCTGAGAGAGTAGTAGACTCAAAAGACTGAAGAGTCATTCGATATAAACAAAATGAATTAAATATCACGTTTAACAACCATAGTGAGATGAGATCCAGGGGAAGGTCCTTGATGAACTGTCTGACGTTCGTTGCTCTCACCTATGGGAGGTGTGCTCAAAGCACCCGCTGACTGTCTGGAGCTCAGACGTGAGCATACGCTGCAGCGCATGACAGAGTGCGTGTGTGTGGTCATGTGATGTGCGTTTTCAGCTGTTTAGTATCTTGAAAAATATCTAGTAAAATATTATGTACTGTCATCATGGCAAAGATAAAATAAATCAGTTATTAGAGATGAGTTATTAAAACTATTATGTTAATAATACTTTATAATTGGGGGGGGGGGGGGGGGGGGGGTGGGGGGGGCTAATAATTCCGACTTAAACCACCTTTAAATATAAGTAAATTTTGATTTCATGGTGACTTTAAGTTGAGTTAAAAACAACTATGACCCAGATCCATGCGCATGAGGCTCAAGTAAAAGATGACGATTCTCATATTTATGTGGATTATTCTTTTAGCTTGATGCACAAGCACAACTGTCATCCGCAAGAATAAAAGGCAGCACTCAAAGTACGAGAGATGGGAAATGTCACGCAGTTGAAGGCTGCTTGAGGCGCCATTGTTAGGGTAAACAAACATGACAGCAGGGAGAAGGACTTGCGCGGGGTCAATGCACAGGGGTCAAGAAACAGCGAAGGGAGAGTTTTTCCAGCTGCCTGATGAACTGACATGACGGTGCCCTCTGATTGGCTCCCGTTAAGTCACGTGGAAAGACGGCACGCAAGCAGAAGCAACGCAGTGGAGCTGGAAGAACTGCAACAAAGGGTCCTGCCATCCATCTATTTAATGTCAGGTACATGACAGCTGCCCTCGTGCGACAAAATGTGACGAAACGCAGACGCCATTGGTGAGCCGAGCAAGCAGGGCGGTTTTCATCCTCAATAACCTCTGCCATCAGTCGCAGTCAAAACTCAGTGTGGCACAGCTGCCAGCGGGAAGACAGGCAGAGGGGAAAATCAGTGCTACTGTCATGCTAACTTCGTTCACATGAGAAATGGCCAAATTAAGTGGAATGAAGCAGGACAGGTGAGTGGCGGTGCTGGGTGCAAATTGGCCTCAACTGAGAAACAACCAGCCATGGCCAACCTACAGTATTAAAGCCATGTCATCCATTCAGGCCATTCATTTTCTTTCAGCTTAGTCCCTTTATTCATCAGGGGTCACCACAACAGAATGAACCGCGAACTTATCCAGCATATGTTTTACACAGCGGATGCCCTTCCAGCTGCAACCCAGTACTGGGAAACACCCATACACTGTCATTCACACACGTACGGCCAATTTAGTTTATTCAATTCACCTATAGTGCATGTCTTTGGACTGTGGGGGAAACCCGAGCACCCGGAGGAAGCCCACGCCAACACTGGGAGCAAAGTCCACACAGAAACACCAACTGGCCCAGCTGTGGCTCGAATTAGCGGCCTTCTTGCTGTGAGGCGACAGTACTAACCATTGAGCCACCATGCCGCATCAGGCCATCGTTATGTACTTGTATTTACTAGTAAGTAGGCTACTAAGCACGTCTTTTTCAGATGATTATTCACATAAATTAGCAGAATATACTACACTGATGTGTAACAAGGCCACATTTAAGCCGTGGTCACACTGCACTTCTCTCCCTATAGACTTCCTTTCATATGGATGAGAATGTGGCAGACCACACACACAAGCTCGTGGAACAAGTTTCGCATGACGCTGCATTCGAAACATAGATATATACAACAGATATCGCATATGGACCCTGAGCGTGTATCAATACCGCCGCCATATTGGTACAGTGCTCCCAGGACAAAAGTCATTCAACCTTACTGTTCAATACTAAAGCCAATGTGAAGATGCTGGACTTTAGCGCTGTGTACTGGTGTAGTAATGAGCAAACAAAGAAAACAAATCATAAAGGTGTAACATTGCATAGATAGGATTTTGTTTTTACGGTTTTGTGCGCTACAAACTTTTGTGCTCAACAGTGACGTTATTAATGATAGTAAAGTCACGTACTGCATTGAACATAAGGCAATGTAGCACCAACGTGCACTAAATTCTAGGCCTATTGTTGAATAAACTCAGCAAACAATGTAAATGAAATATGACAACACGCTGCGGTGCCAAAAACTTGTATTACTGTTGGCTAAGTGAAGTAACCGCTAGTTTTTTAAGTAACTTACTGTATAAGAGTGCCTGTGTCTCAGTATACATACTCAATGTACAGAGCGGCTGACATGAGCATCTCTCGTTTTACTCCTGTGGTACTTTGACAGCACATGTGATTGTGAAGCGGCTGCAGCTCTAATTATGGCCCGTTTCCACTGAGTGGTACGGTACGGTGCAGTTATGGTCGTTTCCACTGTGAAAAGGTACCTAAAAGCGAACTGTACCGTACCACTTTTTGGTAACCCTTTGCACAACAAAAGAGTACCAAAAGGTGGAGCTACACAGACAGCTGAATGCTGATTGGTTACAGAAAAACCCACACACAAATTAACTTTGAACTAAATGAACAAATGAACGAATGAATTAAAGTTTGTTGTACAGTTGGCCTTCCACCTCCATTACTTGGTACAAGTTCGTACCTTTACCCTAGACCACTGCTGCATCCCAATTCGCATTCTTATACTACAACCTAAAAGTATGTACTTTTTTTGTGGAGGAAAAATATATACTTTTGAGTGTGTAACAGAAAAGTATGCAAGCTTTGGGACACACTACTTCCTCGTTACACAGATCGTTGTGTTGCTTAGTTAAGAGCCCTGTCAATCATCCACATTTCTGTCGTATTTAATTTCCTACCTTATTGGAGAAGCAGCAGCAGGATAATCTCCCATTCACGAGTCTTTCATGCAGAGAAATCTCCTCAGGTCTTTGGATAATTCTGCATTCAGACGGTAATGTCCAAACACGTCTTTATATAAGTTCAGTATTGTTGTTGCAGATGAAATATAACACAGACAGCGGTATTTAAATATTCTCCAGTGGGCTAGATATTAACTAACAGTCATACAAACATCTTTACCGAAGCCTCTCTGCTTGACGGTTGGTCTCGCGCATCCATCATGTTTGTAGTTTGTTTACACTTTTCACCCGCGTTTTGTAGTTCTAATCGAATTCACGTTCAATGCGCAATGTACTGTGGGCAATATCAGCGGTTAGAGTATGGACGCTTCTACACTTAAAAATTTGACTGGAAATAGTAAACCATCCGGGAATTTTTGGCATATTCTTTTCAACATACTACACTTTGGGACATACTAATTCTATTTTCACATACTATTTAGGACGGATAGTATGCGGATTGGGACGCAGCACACCTCTTTCAGGCGGACTCAGGTATGGTTCACGAAGTTCAGAAGACAGCGTTCACACTAGCTAAACGTATTAAGCAGTTAAGCACAACAACAGCCTGTTTACGTTCATTAGATACAATAGAAATTAAGTTAGTCAGTGAAAGTCAGGGAATGTAATGCTTGAATCCTGCACATCTCTTTCTCCGTCCGCCGTGCTGGAGAGGAACTGACTGCGCAAAAGAAGCGCAGAGTAGGTGATATTGAATACAGCTCTCATCTGATTGGCTGAAAGGTTACGAGTTGCCTGCCTCTGCCAGGACAGTCTCAAAAATACACACACACGTATCCAGGGGGAGTCGTACGTGAAAGAGGATTTGCACATTCTCATTCAGGATGAACTGGCAAGATTTAAACATTCAAAACTTTTTGTACACACTTATACATTTGCAAATGGTGTTTTGCATTTGTGAAACGTATTTTATGAATATGTTTTTTTATTTTGTGCACGTGAATTGTTTTTGTGAATATATAGAAATATTTTACGCACGTGAATTTGGTTTTATGCACGTGAATTAGGCTACGCATGTGTACATCGTGTCTTTTGCGTGAAAGACTTTTGAGTCATTTCTGATTCCATATTTAAGCAATATTTTTTTCAATTGTCTACAGAAGAAACAATGTAATACAATGACTTGCCTAATTACTTTAACTTGCCTAATTAACCTAGTTAAGCGTTTAAATGTCACTTTAAGCTGAATACTAGTATCTGGAAAAATATCTAGTAAAATATTATTTACTGTCATCATGGCAAAGATAAAATAAATCAGTTATTAGAAATGAGTTATTAAAACTATTATGTTTAGAAATGTGCTGAAGAAATCTTCTCTCTGTTAAACATAAATTAGAGTAAACAATAAATTCAGGAGCACTAATAATTCTGACTTCAACTGTAGGTGGCAGGTGTCAATATTACCCAGGATTTCCCAACAGAACATTGCCCAGAGCATAACACTCTTCCACTGGCTTGTCAAGTTGTCTCTATTATTAATTTCTGATACTCGCTTGCCCCTTGTAGCCACCTTCGGCAATGGACAGGGGTCATAATAGGCACTCTGATTGATTTGTGGCTGCACAGCCTTAAATGAATCAGAGTGTGCGTGTGTGTTGTGACACATTCCACACGTAAACATCATTAAAATTTGATGTGAGTTTGTCCCTCCTCTGACCACTGCTAGAAAACCCCCATCACTGCAGACTGAAAGCAACCTGCGTCAGAATAAAAAAAAGAAAAGAAAAGAAGAAGTGGGTGGCTCCTATTTCAGTTAATATTTAATGGACTAGAATAGATGCCATTTCCTGTATTCTGGTTCTTTTTAACCCTTGTGCACTGTTCAGATTTACTATGCATCAATGCATCAAAGGCAGTGTTGTTAGTAATCTTTCACATGTTCAAGACTGGGATAAAAGGTAAAAAAAATACAGTCCACAATTACTTTTTGTAATGAAAATATATCATTTTGTGTGTTTTTTTCAGCAAATCATAGACATCATTTATGAATTTGTCAAATAAAGAGTTAAAATCCTATAAATTTCTAAACATTTTAGTAGTTTTGATCAGGACTGAGGTTGATTAACAGATTTCTATTTATCTGATGCATACCGCAGTTTAATTCAGTGGATGATTTCATCCTTAACATGAGAAAAGGGTAGTAAATTTGTGTATTGTTGAGTTTTTTTTTTTATTTATTTCAAAGCATTTTCCCAAAATATGTGTCAAAATAAGATTTGTCACCAAAAATCATTCCACTAGCTGAAATAGAGAAAGTTATGGCACAATTTAGATTCAGAATCACCCCGGAGTGGATGATTCTTAAGCAGAACTGAAACAAATTTGATAATCCTAACTTACCTAAAAAAGAAAAAGTTTAGTCACATTAACATCTGACTTTTTTTTTTTAAATGGTTATGTGCCTTTTTATACAGTGTATGTAAACTTCTGGTTTCAACTGTGTATCATTTCCTGTTGATTGTGTATGGTGGTTTCTCCAAATTACTCTGCAAACCATTTATTTTTAATATTGTTTTAACAAAAACGCCTTCATTACTAAAACTGATTTGGACAAAAATCATACAATCTTAAAGTTATCTTGCCATCTCATTGTGTCTTCTTCGCAATGCTGAAATGATTCTTTAGAGATCTGCAGCCAAGAAAAGAGGAACACACAGGAGTTTGAACAAACACTTGAAAGGCACACAAATGATGAGTCGCAGAACACACACAACCGCCCACTCATGAACACACAATTATCCGTGTCATCATGACCTTTGATTGGTGCTCTTAGTTGTTGTCATGACAATACACCTCAGGCATCTTTAGAGGAGGAACAATTCACTCTGCTCTTTGTGTTTTTATACACATCTAGAAAAGATGGCGTAATTAGTCTCCAACATGATCTCTGCCGCAAGTCGCAAATCCCTGAGCCACCTTTTAGTTTTACAGTCACCTCTAGTCTTGCTCATTTTTCTTCTCTATAGTATTTTCTCCTCGTAACAGGGCAATTACGTTAAGAAGCGGGAGGCAGAAATATTCAAGTAATATATTCTCAGGAGAACAGTGGCAGTCCAATTACCGGTCAGCAGGTCTAGTCTACAGAGAGGACACACGGTGGGAGAGGAATGGGCTTTGGCATGACTCGCTGCTCGTCTAGCAGAAGCTAATCTCGTTCCATTTTCAGATTTTGCTTGTGTTTGTTTGCGTTTGCCGGGCAAAATGTGACAATCAAGTAGGCGCGTTGGCACAAAGAGCTCATTTGTCATATTCAGGGGCACTCTGTGTGAAGGGAACAACACGCACTTGGGCTGCTTTGCAAATACGCACACTTACAAACACATTATCTGACTTCCTGACCCTCCATCCATAATTTTCCATAACATTTCAGAAACCTCCCCGGAACAGTTCAGCTACAACTTTTTAATAAAATGGCCTTCGAAATATAACATGGTTGTGCCTTAGGTGTCCTGAGATCGAGTCCTGGCTTGGGGATCTTTCCTGATCCCATCTCCTTTCACTTCCTATCAGGCCCCATTTACACTAATGTGTGTCAGATTTTGAATGGTGTTTTAAAATGTACACGATTCACTTAGACACTAGGGTTAGTTCTCTGTCCACACTAGGGGCTGCACCGACTAGTTGACTAATCGATAAGTCCACTTTAATGCTCTGCCGTAACGCTTTTTGATTGACGTTGACTAGTCGCGCTGCGCAGATCACGTGTTTTTTGAACAACATGGCAGCTTTACACACTAAGGTGGTTCACTGAATTCAACTGCCCTCGGATTCATTCATTCATTTTATTTTCCCTTTATTAATCTGGAGTCGCCAAAGCGGAATGAACCGCCAACTTATCCAGCACATGTTTCATGCAGCGGATGCCCCAACATACATTCTCATTCACACACATACACTACGGACAATTTACCCAATCTACCCAATTCACCTGTACCACATGTCTTTGGATTGTGGGGGAAACCAGAGCACCCGGAGGAAACCCAAGCGATCGCAGGGAGAACATGCAAACTCCACATAGAAATGCCAACTGACCCAGCTGAGGCTTGAACCAGCAACCTTATTGCTGTGAGGCGACAGCGCTACCCACTGCGCCACTGTGTCGTCTTGCCCTCGGATTATTTAAATAAGAGCCTTCACCTCAGTTTGAGCCCATAGACGAGGGCTATTAAATTGGCGGCCCGCGGGCCAAACACGGCCCCCGAGGCAATTTGTTCTGGCCCTCCAAATAGTGTGACCAAGACATCAAGAATAAATTTAGTTCAGTCAAAAAACGGCCGCTATAGATATGAAGTGACATGCGTCTGTTCAATACAGCATGAGCTGCGCAGAGCGGGAGTCACCTGACAGTGGCGAGAGCAGCCGAATACATTTGAATATGTTTGTAGAAATGCTTTTTTGTACAATGCATTGATATCGTTATTAGGGATGCAACGATTAACCGATTTCACTATTAACTGCGCTTTAATTCGTCATGGTTAATTAATCGTAAAGGCTTCTCTAAGCCGCATTTCTGCATTTCTGTTCTGCCGCACAAAACGAAACTGCTGAACAAAGTTACGCCAAGTTGCCAACTGTGCGCTAGTTTAAAGTTCCGAGCTTGTCCACCGAAGCTAATACGCACGCAAACTGTAATAACTATAGCCGCGGGCCGTTCCCATATCACGTCTTTCCCGCGCGCAAGTTTGTTATGTCGAAAGAATATACATGCCAATATGCGGGCGCAAGCGGAGCAACGCGCTCGCGGCAGTCTGGGCGCACGCAGTAGAAAACATCTCATGCTGTAACAGTGAGAGTTGTGCTTAGCTTTCAGTGCAATGTAAACAAAAGACATGTTAGACGAACTATTATTAAAATGATTATGTATGTATGAACGCAGATGATAACAACAGTTAATCTAAATATTGGCGCCGACCTTCATAACAATTATTATTATATTATTTTCTCCCGTTCCTCTCTATAAACACACACATAATTAAATTGTGTAGCCCTATAAGCACAGAAAAACCTTCAGCATAAAAACTATTACTAATGAAAATGCCTTTTAAAGGTTTTTTAATATTAGTTAGGGATGTCCAGATCTAAATCTTGCTAATATAAAGCTTAAATTTACATTAGACGTGATAACTGTGAAACGCAGATTATTCTTCACACTATAATCGTACAACCAAAATCTATAATTGTTGCATCCATAATTGTTACGCAGTTCAAAACATGACATATGAACGTATCTGAATGTAGAAGAAGCCTACTTAAGCAATACACTGATTTTGTTGTGCTGTGAAATACAACATTTGAATGTTTGTTAAAAAAACTTATTGTACAATGCAGTGATATTATATAGTTTCAAAATACAATATATTAACATTTTAATGTAGACAAATACAATGTGGGTGTCTAAAGGAGCAAAAATACAACATATTGGCTCTTAAATGCAGTTGTCATCATTTATATTGCAAGTCATGTCTCTCCGGCCCTTCGTTTGGGATGCTTTTCATGAACTGGCCCCCGTGACAAACTAATTGAATAGCCCTGCCATAGACCTTTCTCAACTACCTAACAACCAATCAGAACACTACCAGAAACTACTGTGGTAACATGTTAGCAATACCCTAGTTACCACAAGTAGCAAGAAACACATTTGTAACCAACCTGGATCACCTTGGCACCCCCTAAAACCTGAACCTACCAATACACTGGCATCCACACAGAACACCACATGAAACACCTAGCAATCCCATGTCATCTTTGAATTGTCTGTAATAAATAAATAAATGCCTTAGTAACATGACTAGTTCCCCTTTTTTGTGGTTGTTGTTGCAAAACTGTAATGAGTGTGCATATTCAAAGTGGAGCCAAATAGTTTTACAAGCTTAAAATGTAGTGTAACGACCTTTAAACGACCAAATTCTCAGTATTTTCTTCCTTTTGTTTTCATATTCTCTCTCTCCCTCTCATAATAGGGGGCTGCATTAGTTCTCTGACGCAGGTCATTAGGGAATGCTCTTCATTTACTGTTCGCTGGAGCGTTGTGTTCACCTCAGCATGCTGCACATGCACTGAGCTATGCACTCCCCCGGTCACACGCATACCACAAAGAACCACAATCCACAAAAGATGTATCACATATCTGAGAGTAAAATGAGATCAAATTGTAAGGCGAATGTTATTAAATGTGAAGAAGGGTGAAAGAACAGTGTCTTGTGATTGGATGGCTCTGGCTGCGGGGGTGATGCAACATGCAGAGTCAATGTGATGGAGTGTCATCAGGGCAAAACGGCCGCAGGGACCCCAGTGTGAGAGCGCATTCATTAGAGAGAGAGAGAGAGTGGTTGATCAAAGCCGGCGCATTACAACAGGTTATTAAATAAAACAGGCAGAGTCACATAGACCAACAATTAGAGGGAGGAATGGAACGGTGCGTGCAAACACAAAAGAGAATACATTAGCATTTTCTGCAGAGAACACAAGAGCGTGCAAGGCAGCAAATAAATAAGCCCAACAGTTCAATAAATAATAAATACTGTCAAGTCTTTTGTTGTTGTTTTTAATTAAAGAGAGGTACAGAGAGATTGATGAGACTCCAAAATGTAAAATTCATTTCCATTATGTAGTGTTGTTTGCTAAGGCAAGCATCAGTATTGCTATTTATTATGCTTAGAGATTTGTATAAAACATCATACTATATTTACTTTGTACATAATGAAGGTTTGGTGCGGCACAGTGGCTAAGTGCTTAGCACTGTTGCCTCACAGCAAGAAAGTCGCTGGTTGGAGTCCTGGCTGGGCCAGTTGGCATTCTGTGTGGAGTTTGCATGTTCTCCCCATGTTTGCATGGCTTTCCTTTGGGTGCTCCAGTTTCTCCCACAGTCCGAAGACATGCACTATAGGTGAATTGAATAAATTAATTGTCCAAAGTGCATGAATGTGTGCGAATGAGTGTGTATGGGTGTTTCCCAATACTAGGCTGCGAATGAATAATGAAGGGTAAATGAAAAACTAGAAAGTGAGAGCCCCTGCCTCCCATGCAAGAATCTCTGATTTAAAAGTGAGTTTGAAGTAGGTTGAATGAGAGTGAGGTTTAGGCAGGGCTTAATTTGTGCAGGACCACACCGGATCCGGTTCCAGCACCTCTGAAATCTGATTCGGCACCTCATTTTACATTACCCCCCTCCTCAACCGCCCTCCTCCCTTGTCCTCTGTTCACTTTCACTTTCTTCCGTGACTCCCCAACCCTTTTCACTTTCGTCCGAGACAACCCCCCTTACCCGCTCTTCACTTTTGTCCGCGACACCTCTACATCCTCGGGTAACATGGGTTCGGGTTTAATTTCCATCATTTTAGACGGGGTCGGGCTGGGCTTGGGCTTGCGCAGTAAATGAATAGTCATGTGATGCATTTCGATTAGCGCGAGAAAGTAATCAAATAGTTTGTTACAACATTAAAATCCATGCCTGCAAAGGTAAAACAAATGATGACGGAGAAGTTAAAAAGAGTGAATTTTTGACTGCGGTCAGGCCAGCCGCCAGTTCAGAAGGAACGGTCATTCTAGCCACCAAGGTATTTCGGCGGTCACTCATACACTGCATATTACAGTAGAGCGCTAAACAGCAATGTATGTACAGCAAGCTGACAGGCAAGATGACGAGGTCACTCGTTACTCTGAAACCGATGTCATGGAAAATTAAATGGATGTTCTTGACTGGTAGAAGATGAATAAACAATCCTACCCAAAACTTGCAAAATTAGCCAGATAAGAACTATGCATCTCGGCTTGTAGCAGCAGCAGTGAAAGGGTGTTCGGTGCTGCTGGACGCACTATCCTGAGCGCAGGACTGCACTAAAGCCATACAGTGGATTCAATATGTTCCTCCACAAAAACACGTAGCCTAATCTTGGTGAGTAATTGTTTTTTGAGAAATTGTTATAACTTAACTTTTTTAAACCATAAAATCATAATGTAGACTGAGCATATAGGCTATTGTTTTAATATTCAGTTTCACCGTCGCCTTAAGGCCAGATTGTGGAGAGAAGTGGCAAAACAAATCCTGGAGAGCCTTTATCTTAATTTCGTTATTGCCAAATACCCGTCATAATTTAGAATTTATTTTAATTTAATTTGTTAAGAAAGACTTATTTTCATTGGTGTGTTGCCCAATTTAAAGGCTAAGTCTATGTACCTATGCCTATTTAGAGTGCTGAGATGTTACGATGTTACAGAGGACTTATTTTATTTCTTTGTTCCAACTTCCAAGTGGTCTATAGCCAATGTTTGTTACGAATAAATTATGTTAAAACATATAAATGACTCATTCTTGAAAAAAGGCAAAAGAGCTGTGTGCATGTGCACATTTGAATAATGTCTGGTTATAAACAGGTTCGGGCTTTATAAAGCTGTCAATTAAAATGTACCTGTCGGGCTCGGGCTGAATTCTGTCGGGCTCGGGCCCATAACTTTTATGGCCCCGATTACAGCTCTAACATGCCTGATCCATTACCCGGATCTGTTCTAGGACCTCGCAATTCACAAATTAAGCACTGGGTTTAGATGTGCTACTAAGTACTTCCTCACACCAAGCACCATAGTAAAGCGCACTTGTTCACCATGCCAGTAACGTTGGTTAAGACAGCAGCTTTAGTTTCATTTTACTGTGCCTACCTGTCATGCACGAAACAATTACAAGCAGGACGCACAAAACAGGAGGAGTTACATTGGTGCCATGACCCTGATGTGAGTGCAGTTCTGAAAGTTAAGAGTTGCCAGATGCCTATTTAGATATTAACAGATTTAAACAGTATTGCTTGTCTGTTAGACAATAAACTAGGAACTAAAAAAAGCTGAATATAAACAAACAACCAGGCAAATTTCAAGATACCCTAGCAATTGATTTAGCATGACCTTGATGACCATTTGGCGCAACCTAGAACTTGGAGCTCCCTGATAACTAATAAGAAAATTTGAATGATCAGCCCAGAAATGCAAGCTCGTGCGACAAGTTTCACAGTTCGCTGCATTGCAAAGTTCAAGCTTGGTGAACTCTGACCTGCGAAATCGCATCACTTGACTGCGGGAGACCAATCGAGGATCAAAACATGACCTCTCTGGACAGAAATTTTAAATATGGACCAATAACTCGCTTTATTAAATGTCTAATCATCTTGTTTAATCCCGCCCCTTTTCTCAGCGCCGTTCAACAGAATTTCGCATACTCAAACTTTAGTGTGACCGCAGCTTAACTAAGTAAAGTTTCATGAAGATATGACAGATCGCGGCTGGACCCCCATCTGTAATCATCTCCTCCATCCACCCCATTTCCCTTCTCCACTTTTCTAGATTAATCCAGGATTGGCCGACACAGCGGCTCAGTGGTTAGCACTGTTGCCTCACAGCAAGGTCACTGGTTTGAGTCCCGGCTGGGTCGGTTGGCATTTCTGTGTGGAGTTTAGATGTGGGTTTCCCCCGAGTACTCTGGTTTCCTTCCACAGTCCAAAGACTGAGCTTTCTCTGCGTGGGTATGTGCTGGTGTGGTTGGCAGTTTATTCCCCTAGGGCTGCCCCTGATAATCAAGGAATAGACCAAACGAATTAGGGGAGCTCTCAAGAACTACCTGATCTCGTACTCCCTTACATGCTCATTGACCAGGCGGGAGCCTTGGGCTCAATTATCTCCGAGCTCAGGGTTCTCTCCCGGGACAGCATGCCAAACCTGCTAACATTATCAAGCAATATCTAAGTGTGAACTCTTGAAGAATCATGTACGAACTGTCTAGCACCATAGAACCATCATAAAACATCTCAAAAACTAACAACTTATCAAACTTGCTCTAACAACTACTCTGAATATTCCACCAACCATTTATCGACACCCTTACAACAACTAGTAATAACACAGAAACCAATTACCTTGAAGCACCGTGGCAACTATCCAAAACACTTTTTCTCTCAAGTTGAGTAAGTTCTCTTCATTCATTGCTCCTATTATCAGTGGAATACCAGAAGGATCTATTTTAAGTCCACTTTTTGGCATGCTGGATATATGTGACCGTTTGGTGATATCATTAGTAGGCATGGTGTCTCATTTGACTTGTATGCGGATGATACACAGCTATACTTAAAGAACCATTAAAAGTTGGCGACTCAATTGAATTTTTTGGCCTGCCTTCCAGACATTAAGAAATGGTTATTCAATAGTTTTCTTCAACTTAATGAAGAAAAAACAGAAATAATTGACTTTGGTTGGCCAAAGCTTAGAGATTGTCTTTTAAATGAGCTTGGCAGTCATTTCTCTTCAGTCTCCTCACAAGTCAGGGACCTTGGTGTCAATCAGGATTCTGAACTTTGCTAGTCCAAGCAAATCAATTCAAGTCAAGAACAAGTCAAGTTTCTATGAACTACAGATCATCTTGAAACGGAAATCATGCTTGCCTTTTAATGAGTTGAAGAGAGTCATTTGTGCTTTTATTACTTCTCAGATTAACTATTTTAACTCTTAGTTGGTGGTACTAATCAAAATGCTGCTGAAAATCTGTTGACCGTGGTAAAAAGAACTGATCATTTTACTCATATTTGGCCTTTCTTCATTTACTCCCTCATATTAGAAATCCATTTAAAATTGTATTGATTGTTTTTAAAGCTCCTATTGGTCAAGCTCTGTCAGATCTTCTACTCCATCTTTGTCCTCTAGATCTCTGAGATCCTTAAAAAAGTGTGATAGGGCTTTCTCAGTTAATGTCCCACATCTTTGGAATCAATTACCTCAGGACATCTGCTTTGCACCTTCAATTACATCTTTTGAAACTATGTTGATGTCTTTATTCCCAGTCTTGTCCGTGTTTTATTGTATCAGTGTTTCTAGATTTGTTTTTATCCTGTATCCTTTATCCTTCAACCCCATCCTTGATCCTGTTCGGCACTTTGGCCAGTTTTGGCCAGCACTTTACTTACTTATCACTTACCAAAGCCATGGCAACCATCATAAACAATCTATCAATCCCGTTTGAAAGCTAGCCTAGTGTATCATAGCAAACATTTAACAACAAAATAGCAACAAATCAGCTAAACTCATGTTGATGATACACAGAGCAACTTTTTGAGCTATGTTGTTGGACAACTTTGGCAAATGATGCCATAAATGGGCAATCAGGTGAGACACATGGTAACTAATTAGGGCAATGAGCTAAAGTTACAATACCCCTGCCGAAAAATCCAGCTTAAACCAGCCTAAGCTGGTTGGTTGGTTTTAGCTGGTCGACCAGCCTGGTTTTAGAGGGGTTTTGGCCATTTCCAGGCTGGTTTCCAGCCATTTCCAGACTGGTCTTAGCTGGTCAGGCTGGAAAATGACCAGCTTAAACCAGCTAAAACCAGCCTGACCTGCCTGGTTAAAGCTGGACATAGCTTGTTTTGGCTGGTCAAGCTGATTTTAGCTGGTCAACTCCCAGCCTGACCAGCTAAGACCAGGCTGGAAATGGCTGGAAACCAGCCTGGAAATGGCCAAAACCCCTCTAAAACCAGGCTGGTCGACCAGCTAAAACCAGTCAACCATCTTAGGCTGGTTTAAGCTGGATATTTCAGCAGGGACTGTTGCCCAGTCTTAATAAAAAATAGCCAAGCAACATCACTCTGCAAAATTTCCCGGCAACATTGCCCAAAAGCTTGCCCTGTGTATCATCAGCAACAGTCGATCACTATGTAGCAACTATCTAGCATGCCTTGGAAATTACCCAATATCCTGGCAACCACTTAGAACAGGGGATCAACCTGGTTCCTAGAGATCTACCTATGTTCTGAATGTTTCCCAGAACATTATTCTGTTTTTGTTAGGATGTTCTAAGCCAGATTCAGAGTTTAGCTCCAACCTTGATCAAACACAACCAAACTGACTATGCCCATGTCTACACGTACATGGGTATTTTTTATGAACGGAGTTTTTGCCACTTTTGTTTTGCATCATTGGACACTCCAAACCAACAGGTGGCGATAATGAGACTTTTATGCAGGGTTTACACCAAACAGGGAATTGAGTACTTTCACAAGTAAACTGCATACAAGTCAATGGAGGCATTTCGCGGTTGAACAATGTGAATTATGCAATACGTTTGCCACCAACGTGCAAAATTTACGTCTTCCATGTTTGGTGTGAACCCAGCAATGTTGGCCAATCAGAATGGAGAAAACCGCACACGCTGATGTCATGTCATTGTAGTGTCACATGAATATGCTGTACCCAGAGTTTTGGAAAATCTTCACCCTGGCCACAGTTTTCAGAAAGTTTTAAATTCAGTCATCGGATACTTCGTTTTCATTTGTGAGAACCTTTTATTTTTAAATGAGGAGAAAACAGAGGTTATTATATTCGGGCCAAATGAGTTGTCAGACTGTAAATGCCCCAACTTGTAGGAGTTTAGATCACCCCAGGTACGTAACCTTGCCGTTGCATTAGATCAGAACTTAAGATTTAATAAACATATTTCAAGTGTGGTTGGAAATAGCTTTTACCAACTTCGCCTTCTTTTGAAACGGAAGTCCTCTCTCACTTCACATTCTCTAGAAATTGCCATACACGCGCTTATAACCTCCCGGTTAGACTATTGCAACTCTCTCTATTTTGGGCTTCCCAAGTCTCAGATCGCTTGCCTACAGTTAGTGCAAAATGCAGCAGCTAGATTTTTATCAAGCCTGTAATATTTACACCACTCCCATTTTGAGGTCTCTCCATTGGCTACCTGTGAGACAAAGAATCAAATGCAAAATCCTGTTTTTTGTGTATAAAGCTTACATGGCTTGGGCCCCCATTATTTATCTCAAGTGATTAAGGCGTATGCTCCATCCAGACTCTTGCGTTCTGCTCATCAGTTTCTTTCAAAACCCACCTCAAAAGCAGGGACAAACGTGCATTCGCTATAGCCGGTCCTCACCTTTGGAACGTGTTGCTGCTAGAATTAAAAATGGCTTTGACTATTAAAATTTTCAAATCTAAATTAAAGACTAATCTATTTTCCAAGTCATTTGAAGCATAAGTCCCTTCCTCGAGGGGCCAACGGTTTCGTTTCTATGTTTAATGTGCCAGAATACTCCAGATCTGGATCCGGCACCTCTGAAATCTGATCCGGCACCTCATTTTACCGATTTTACCAAATTTGCGCAACTCCTCTCCATGCCCGGGTAACATGCCGGATAAGCAACCCCGATCTGTTCCAGGACCTCGCAATTCCCAAATTAAGCACTGGTAGTATCTCTTAACTAGGTGGAATTACTTAAAGGGTCAAATACTTTTTTTATTTTTAGGCACTGAAATCAAACTGTTCCTCTACAATCTATTTTACATTTCCTATGCTCTATTTTACATTACATTAGTGTTGTTTTGTTTATTATGTTTGTACTGCTTGTCTGTATCTTTTCTGTTAAGCACTTTGTGCGGCCGTTTGAAAATGTGTTATATAAATAAATCGGAATTGAACTTAAACTTTTCATTTGGACAAATAGCAAATCCGCAAAATAGAGATGCGCGGATCAGCTGAAATGTTACCCGACTCCGCTCTTCCTAATCATCCACCCACTCGCACATATTATTTTATCTGATATATATATCCGCACCCGATTGACACTTTAATAATTGTAATTCTTTGTTTTAAGCATGATGATAGGTCACCGTGGATTGTTCTTTACTAACAGCAGATTCAGCTTTTACATATACAGGAAAAAGATAGCAAAAACGATGCCACTTCAGCCTAAACGGCAGATGTTATGTTTACTTGGCCTTTTTCTTTGCACTGTGTAAAAACAGAATAGCATCTACTCTCCCTGGATTTGGGCGATTCCGCCTCGCCTCCAAAACACGGCCAGCTGCACTAAATGAGCGTTCGCTCGCACCGCTTGTTGCAGGAATGCACACGCTTCTCCTTGCAAGGCGCTGCAGTCGTGTAAATAAGCGATCTTGTTTCTCCCAGAACGATAGCAGATTTTCCTCTGATGACTCCTCTAACTGAAAGTTTGCACAGTACTCTTGCCTTTTATCCATTATTTTGGGCGTCTCATCTTCACATTCTGCGAAGTCCACTCTCTGCTCTTTTGCTGGTCAACTGCTATGTCCCACTACATCCACCCGCGACCCACCCGCAATTAATCATAATGTATTTTTTTATTACCCGACCCGCGGATTATCCGCAGCACCCGCAGATATAACCGCCATCCGCGCATCACTACCGCAAAAATACCTATGTTCATGTGGACACAGCCTAAGTAGGATGTGAACGAACACTTGGGCTGCATCCGAAACCACCCACTACTCAGTAGGTACTGCATTTGAATTTAAACATACTACTCAGCCGTTAGAAAAGTACGTTCTATACAGTATGAATGTCAGAAGTATGAATGGAATTCGGATGTAGTACATCCGCCATTTTGTCATGGTCACGTGACCTACCTGCGTCAGTTGCGTCGATTTACTCCCATTCATGAATTCTCTCTTAGGACATCATGGGATAGCGTAGCGTGCACGGTATGCGCACTGTAGAATCTTGCCGGAAGTAGTAGGTCATCCGGGTACTCCTCGCATACTGATTTTCGAATTCTATGAATTCGGACATATTACTCGGTTCGCATACTGATTTTCGAATTCTATGAATTCGGACATATTACTCGGCTCGCATACTGATTTTAGCGTACTGTATAGTATGGAAGTATGCGGTTTCGGATGCAGCCTTGGTAATTAAAGACAGGTGTGTTTAATCAAGGTTGCAGCTGAACTCCCTTAGAACATCGCAACAACAATAGAGTAACATTCTGGGAAACATTAGCTGTGTCCCAAATGGCACACTATACTCTATGCACTCATGCACTATGTACTTATGCACTTACACACTCAACAGCATAGTATATGTATGTAGTGTCGTCCCAAATCGAACACTAATGGTTTTTTACTAAGCGGAAATTCAAACCGTTTCTCTGATGATGCTTGACGGTTGCCAAATTCATTCATTCATTTTCTTGTCGGCTTAGTCCTTTTATTAATCTGGGGTCGCCACAGCGGAATGAACCGCCAACTTATCCAGCACGATTTTACGTAGCGGATGCCCTTCCAGCCGCAACCCATCTCTGGGAGGTTGCCAAATTAGTGAAATAAATGACCAAAGTACCAAATAAAACCTGTCATGAGTATAACCACATTCACCATCGGGAGGCGCTATAATCACTCTCGTAGGAGAATTTTGCTTTCACAATCCCAAATAAATAAAAGTTATCCAACATGTGCGCCTGATAGCTCCGCCCCTTCCGCTACGTGAGGAAAGCTGCGGTCGTTGAGTGAGTGAAGTGTCCATCATTCCACACTTCATTTTACCGGTTGAACGAGTGCATCATCCGGGTAATTAAAGTGCACTTATTATTTTTAGAGTTACACTATTTGAAATTGCGTAGAATAGTGCATAAGTATGCGATTTGGGACGCACCTATTCCGAACACTTCAGCATTGTGGCATTAAGTTTTGCACAGACAACCAGTCAATGTAAGTTTTTAAAACTGCATCTTGAATTTCTTCAAAAACAAGCTCTGCAAGCACTATACTGTAAATCCATGTGAGGGTGATTAATGGAGGGGCTAAGGTTAAAGAAACAGAGAACGCATTCACAAAGTCATTGTCTCTTATCGAACACCAAGATGAGGACAGATGCACTCAGAGAAAACAAGTAATCAGGGCGCCCAGAGCAAGAATCGATGTGTTTCTGCACAGATCTACAAAAACAACCCAAGTACAAAGAACTCAAGTGTTTGACTCTTCGAAAAACATGAATGCTGCAGTTTTCTATGGGAAAATGGCATAAATCATTTAGAAGTCTTTCTAAATATATACTGTTGAGCGAACACTGAGTGAGATTTACTGAGCAAATCCCACCCTACAAACAGGATAAGCATGTGTGTGTATGTGTGTGTGTTTTCCGGCACTTACCCAGCAGGTGTTTGAGCACAGCCTGGTTCTGGTCCCAGATGCTGTTAAATGTGCTCCAGCGGGACCGGCCATCTGGCAGGGGGTTTTTGCGGACCCATCCTCCACAGGCGTATTGGTAAAAATCCTGACATGGGTCGACAGAGCGGTCCAAAGCTTCAACAATCTTGCTGGCCACAGTGACACAGGCCTCGGTTAGACAGATACTACGGGCTGGATCTGGGAGGGATCAAGACGACAGGAAATTACATTCACAGTGCATTATGTGAAATTTTGCTGAGCAAAACAGAATATAAGAAAACGATGAAGGGTGGTTGCTAAATTAATCAGTTGGGATTTTATTAAATTGTGAACAATATTTTTGCATTTTTAAGTATTGCATTAAAATTAGGACTTGTTCACATCAACATGAAAGTAGAGCACAAATAAGTCCATATCAAGTAATAGATTTACATAACAGTAGAGGCTCTAATATGCGACCAAAAGCATAAATACTAAGTTTGCTAGCCAAACATTTGTCTTGGTTTGAATTGGACTTCTGTCAGTAATGATGGAAATAACTTCCAAGAGTGTTTCTTAAGAATGTTTTGCACAAGTATATGACGGAATGAAGGATTTCCAAGGGTGATAGATCAGATACAGTTGCGGCCGGAGGTTAATGAGAATTATTTATGAAATTTCCCATTTATTGTATTTTATTAATGTCTATCCCTAAACCCAACCGTCACAGTAATATAAAAACAGTAGTTGTACTGAGCTTTATTTATGTAGTTTAATAAATTACCCAATAAATTGCATTTTATTAACGCCTACCCCCACCCCAACCCTAAACCCAACCAGCACAATACTGTAAAAATACTAATTATTGTAATACAGTGTTAAAAATAATGATGCTATATTGATGTGCGTATACACAGCTGTATCCTATCTAGACTTTACCGTACAACTGATGGACGGTTGTTGCTAGAAGTTAACAAAAATGATTTATATTATTTGTGAAATTGTATTTTATTAATGTCTATCCCCATCCCAACCCTAAACCCAACCGTCACAGTAACGTAAAAACAGTAGTTGTACTGAGTATTACTAATGTTATTTATTAAATTACTCGATTAATTCAATTTTATTAACGTCTACCCCTACGTCAACCTTAATTCCAACCGTCACAGTAACGTAAAAACAGTAGTTGTACCGAGTTTTAAGTAATTTATTAAATTATCCAATAAATTGTATTTTATTAGCCTCTACCCATACCCCAACCTTAAACCCAACCGTCACAGTACTGTAAAAACAGTAGTTGTACCGAGTTTTCCTCATATTATTTATTAAATTACCCAATAAACTGTATTTTATTAACGCCTACCTCCACCCCAACCCTAAACCCAACCATCACAGTGCTGTAAAAACAGTAGTTGTACGGAATTTTATCTATGCCATCTATTAAATTACCCAACAAATTGTATTTTTTAATGCCTACCCCAACCCTAAACACAACCAGCACAATACTGTAAAAATACTAATTATTGTTATACAGTGTTAAAAAAAATGATGCTATATTGATGTGCGTATCCACAGCTGTATCCTATCTAGACTTTACCGTACAACTGATGGACGGTTGTTGCTAGAAGTTAACAAAAATTATTTATATTATTCGTGAAATTTCCTATTTATTGTATTTTATTAATGTCTACCCCCATCCCAACCCTAAACCCAACCGTCACAGTAACGTAAAAACAGTAGTTGTACTGAGTATTACTAATGTTATTAATTAAATTACCCAATTAATTCAATTTTATTAACGCCTACCCCTACGTCAACCCTAATTCCAACAGTCACAGTAACGTAAAAACAGTAGTTGTACCGAGTTTTAAGTAATTTATTAAATTACCCAATAAATTGTATTTTATTAGCCTCTACCCATACACAACCCCTAAACCCAACCGTCACAGTACTGTAAAAACAGTAGTTGTACCGAGTTTTACTTATGTAATTTAATAAATTACCAAATAAATTGTATTTTATTAGCATCTACCCCTACCCCAACCCTAAACCCAACCGTCACAGTAATGTAAAAACAGTAGTTGTACCGCGTATTAATAATGTTATTTATTAAATTACCCAATAAATTGTATTTTATTAACACCTACTCCCATCCCACCCCATCCCAACCCTAAACCCAATCATCACAATAATATAAAAACAGTAGTTGTACTGAGTTTTATTTATGTAATTTAATAAATTACCCAATAAATTGTATTTTATTACCGCCTACCCCCACCCTAACCGTAAACCCAACCAGCACAATACTGTAAACATACTAATTATTGTTATACAGTGTTACAAAAATGATGCTATATTGATGTGCGTATCCACAGCTGTATCCTATCTAGACTTTACCGTACAACTGATGGACGGTTGTTGCTAGAAGTTAACAAAAATGATTTATATTATTCGTGAAATTTCCTATTTATTTTGGTTTATTAATGTCTACCCCCATCCCAACCCTACCCCCCCCAACCATCACAGTAACTTAAAAACAGTAGTTGTACTGAGTATTACTAATGTTATTTATTAAATTACCCAATTATTTCAATTTTATTAACGCCTACCCCTACGTCTACCCTAATTCCAACCGTCACAGTAACGTAAAAACAGTAGTTGTACCGAGTTTTCCTCATATTATTTATTAAATTACCCAATAAACTGTATTTTATTAACGCCTACCTCCACCCCAACCCTAAACCCAACCATCACAGTACTGTAAAAACAGTAGTTGTACTGAGCTTTATTTATGCCATCTATTAAATTACCCAGTAAATTGTATTTTATTAACGCCTACCCCCACCCCAACCCTAAACACAACCATCACAATACTGTAAAAATACTAATTATTGTTATACAGTGTTAAAAATAATGATGCTATATTGATGTGCATATCCTTGATCAGATATGGTTGTGGCCAGAAGTTAACGAAAATTATTTATATTATTTGTTAAATTTCCTATTTATTGTATTTTATTAACGTCTGCTGCTACACCAACCCTAAACCCAACCATCACAATAATATAAAAACAGTAGTTGTACTGAGTTTTATTTATGTAATTTAATAAATTACCCAATAAAATGTATTTTATTAACGCCTACCCCCACCCCAACCCTAAACCCAACCAGCACAATACTGTAAAAATACTAATTATTGTTATACAGTGTTACAAAAATGATGCTATATTGATGTGCGTATCCTTGATCAGATATGGTTGTGGCCAGAAGTTAACGAAAATTATTTATATCACTTGTTAAATTTCCTATTTATTGTATTTTATTAACGTCTACTGCTACCCCAACCCTAAACCCAACCATCACAATAATATAAAAACAGTAGTTGTACCGAGTTTTATTTATGTTATTTATTAAGTTACCCAATAAAATGTATTTTATTAAAGCCTACCCCCACCCCAACCCTAAACACAACTGTCACAATAATGTAAAAACAGTAGTTGTACTGAGTATTGTTTATGTTATTCATTAAGTTACCCAATAAATTGTATTTTATTAACGCCTACCCCCATTCCAACCCTACACTCAAACGTCACACTAATGTAAAAACAGTAGTTGTAATGAGTATTATTTATATTATTTATCAAATTACCCAATAAATTGTAATTTTAAACGCCTACCCCCACACCAACCCTAATCCCAACCATCACACTAATGTAAAAACAGTAGTTGTACCAAGTTTTATTCATGTTATTTATTAAATTACCCAATAAATTGTATTTTATTAATGTCTACCCCCACCCCAACCCTAAACCCAACCAGCACAATACTGTAAACATATTAATTATTGTTAAACAGTGTTACAAAAATGATGCTACTGTATATTGATGTGCGTATCCTATTTAGACTTTACCGTACAACTGATGGACGTTGTTGCTAGATCAAACATGGGTGCGGCCGAAAGTTAACAAAAATTATTTTTATTATTTATTAAACTTCCCATTAATTGTATTTTATTAACGTCTACCCCAACCCCAACCCCAACCATCAAAGTACTGTAAAAACAGTAGTTGTACCGAGTATTATTCATGCTATTAATTAAATTACCCAATAAATTGTATTTATTAACATCTACCCCTACACAACCCCTAAACCCAACCGTCACAGTACTGTAAAAACAGTAGTTGTACCGAGTTTTCTTCATGTTATTTATTAAATTAACCAATAAACTGCATTTTTTTAACGCCTACCTCCACCCCAACCCTAAACCCAACCGTCACAGTACTGTAAAAACAGTAGTTGTATGGAATTTTATTTATGCCATCTATTAAATTACCCAATAAACTGTATTTTTTAATGCCTACCCCCACCCCAACCCTAAACACAACCGTCACAGTACTGTAAAAATAATAGTTATTGTTATACAGTGTCATAAAAAAACGCTGCTATTTTGATTAGCATATCGCACTTCTGGCCTATCTAGACTTTACCCTGATGGACATTTCAGGCCCCCATGATCCTTTGCATAAGAAAATTGTCTGGGGTCGAACAGCTCATCCCTATTCAATCACCCCTTCAAAACTGTCACTGAAGAAGGTAAATCCTTTATAGGGATGAGGCTTTCCGAATGGAACGTGCTGTTAATGTGGCTGTGGGCTTGCACTGGTCTGAACAGTGCATTTGTTCCAACTAGTGGACTGGAGTGTGAAATGCTGGATGATGCACTGCTTTTCAGACCCTCCTGAATTTTGCGATAGTTGAATTTAACGCAAAAAAAATTGTCAATACACACTTTTTGTCTAGTGTTTGATCTGCATCATGTGATATTATTGTAACACACATTGAAAGACTAGCTTGCTAAAATCACTAAACTTGTACAGTGGGTGACAGTTTAATGTGACCATTACCGCTGCGTGTAGTGCCACGGTGCGACTAAGTGATTAAGAAAATCTGTTAAGGTGTAGCAGCAGGTAAATAGCCTGCTACTTGCAAATGAAGCATTATAATTCCTTTATTAATCATTAAAAACTTGTTAACAAGCTTCATTATCATTGTAAACTTAAGTGCAATGAGGATTAATTTTGGATATTAAAACTAAAGAAATAAAAGACAACTAAAATGAAAGTACAAACATAAATAAATATTAATTAAATAATTATTAAATAAATAAAGCAGTGTTTTAGCCTAAATATAGAGAGATGTACACTGTTTGTTATTTTAAAGTGGTTGGACTAAGACACCCTATAAATAAGCTTTTTCATTTGCGTTTTCATTTACAGTCTTCATTTAAATTTTCTTTGTTGATTATATTTTACTTTCACATTTTTTGTTAATTATCGTTCATAAATAAATAAATAATTAAATAAGCCTAACTATTTATTGATTTAAAGACATTACCAGGGAAACACAGAGAATCTGTGATAATAAGCATAGCCTTCTCTCTCACACACACGCGCACATAAGCATGCACTCTCTGCCTCATTTCCATCAATGTGTTCAAATAGCTATTAAACAACACGGATAACTTAGCATTTATATTTAAACAATTGATTTCATTTTCAAATATGATCCAGCAGTATTAGGGGTACATTTTATGTTCTCTCTATTTCTATCTGTGTTTCCTTTATTTTAAATTACAAAGATAAATGGTTCTTGAGGTAAAAAAAAAATGTATAATAAATTAAGATAAATTTTAATTTATGTATATTTTCACAGCACAACAAAAGAAAAATGCTGCAAAAAGAAAAGAAATGCTGCAAAATTAGCAAAAACATTGAATGGTTTTATTTTTTGTCATTTTAGTTGCTAAAATCAGATTTTTTAATTATTATTTGTTTTACAAATTTCTTATTTTTTTAACGTTTAAATATTAAGCTAATAATATCTCTTGGTTAAAGTTTGAGTTATATGTTGTTTACCCAATTTACCCAATCATATATTCATTAAATCATCTCTTTGTGCCATGAATTCAACCTTGAAACAACCATGAATAATTCATATTTAAAGAATATTTTTAAAGAACTTCTACAGCCTTATATTTATCATTCAGTTACTGTAAGCTACACATTTAACTGCATGTGTGTGTGTGTGTTGGAATTACCTCTGTTATAACGGACTCCCAGTGTGACCGCACAGCCAAACAGCGCTAGAAGTGAAGCAAGAAGAAGACCGGCCAACACTACCTCCAGCTGAGTCCTCCGGCCCAGTGGACCAAACAACTGAATACCACCCTTACGGAAACCCACCTAAAAAAAAATAAAATAAAAAGAGTCTAATATTGATCAAGAAGTTTTTTGGCAGCTGTTTGCTGGTTAAACTTTAAACTATATATATTCACTGGCCACTTTATTAGGTGCACCTTATTAGTACCCGGTTGGACCCCCTTTTGCCTTGTAGTTAGTTGTGCAGGGGGATTTCTGTGGCATTTGGAATAAGAAAAATACATCTAAGCTATTTCTGCAATTTTCATTTTTAATTGAAGCAACTTAAATCCAAATCACATCTTACTGATCAAGAAAACTGTCAATGAAACATATGAGGCGTTCAGTTCAATTATTTACTGTAAATAATATGCTGTACTAAACAGAAACAAATTATAGCATATAACAGCAAAAACTAAAAATCCAATAAAAGCAGGTGTTGCGCATTAAAAATACTATTGTAATTAAGGGAAATATTTAGGAATGAGCATTATATTATATATATATTTACAACTCTTCAATAATAAATTACACTAAATAATGTAGTATCCTTAGTAACTATCATGAACTAATAGTGATTACCATAGTATACTTTAGCCTTTACCACAGTAAACTATATATATATAGTATATATATATGTTCCCAGAGATGGGTTGCGGCTGGAAGGGCATCCGCTGCATAAAATCATGCTGGATAAGTTGGCGGTTCATTCCGCTGTGGCGACCCCGCAAGGGACAAAGCCGACAAGAAAATGAAAGAATGAATATATATATATATATATATATATATATATATATATATATATATATATATATATATATATATATATATATATACCTCCTCTCCCTCAGTCATCTTTTCATCAAGCAACTTTCTCATGTTAGCCTTGTTTGGCGACATCACCGACCAGAGCGTGAGGTGGCGGTAACGCACCAAAAAGTTTGTTGTCGACCACCGAAAAACAGGAAGACGAAGAAATCGTCATTCTCGCCATCATATGGCTTTATTTTTATGGGCTAGACACCGCCCTCACAGCTCCGTGAATGCCGGTGCCGTCACTTATTGAGCCGCAATTGGTTAATGTAGCTTGTGTGGACGCTACTGCGCTACTTGATTAAAAAATAGCTTCGCTAATGAAAAGCTATATGATTTATAAAGTAGCGACGTTACCGCCACGCTTCTAAGAAATGTAGTAATAGCAGAATAGCACCGCTTTAATAAATGGCCTTAGCAGATGGCATCGTGCATATCAAAAACAGGCAAAGCAACAGATTAATATTATTCAACATATCCCAGATTTTTAAAGAAAATGTTTAGATATAACCCCATTTGTAATCTTTAACATTTTCATAAGTAACTGTAATTTAATTACACATTTTTTTCTCAGTAACTGTAACAAATTACTGTTACTTTTATTTTGTAATTAAATTACGTAATGCAGTTACATGTAACTAGTTACTCCCCAACACTTTTTTCATTCTCCAATCAAAATGAAAGCAGAGACAGGGTTTTGTTGAGTGACAGCAGTCTTTGTGTTGTCAAAATGACTACGGAGACTTTTAAAGATGGAGGAGAGACTAGTGGTGGCTGTTTTGAGTTATCCCGAGCTGGGGTGCATTTCCCAAAGTCATCGTTAGCAAACTAAGATCGCAAGTTTCGTCGTTACAAACATAGTTCTTTGATTTGCTGTTTCCCAAATCCATCGCTCCAACATCATTCGCAAACTGCGTTGCAAACTTGAGCACTTGAAACGACACCTCTGGAGCTGTAGTTAAAAGCATAGTTCCTGGCTGTGTTCTATTCCCACTTATCCCCCCTATGCCCTATTCATTTAGAACATTCTAACATTCAAAGTTGGAATTATTAAAAATAAAAAAGCATTAAGTTAATCTCTCTTAGGTGTAATTTGCTTTCAAAGTATCTTTACAGTTCAGTTTTAGCGATCTTCATGTTTACAATTGTGCTCCCTTCGCAGTGCACTTTGAAAACATTGATATCATTTTGAACACAGCCTCATGGCGAAAGCTATAGGTATATTTAAAAGCGGAAATTATGTTACGTCTCCAAAGCTTGTGAAAATAAAAAACATAGCATACGTTAATTCATTTATTTTATAGTGGGTTATTTATTAAGTATCTCTGCTGTATATGACATGGGTCTGTTGGTTAGAACTTTCTGCTGTGGTTTGCATGTGTCAAATTGTATTTTTTTTTTTTAAATAAATAAACAATATCCTAAATAATAATAATAATAATAATAATAATAATCATCATCATCATCATTAATATTATTATTAAAGTAAATATATTTATAATAAACCGCCTCATTATTTATTTATTTATATGATTTATATATGATATTAGAATAGTGTTAGCTTTTGTAAGTGATTTTATGTTTTAGAATAGAATATGTAATGTTCAACTTCTCAATAATATTAGTAAAGCAAACATTGGCCCTATATGTGCCATTTACATATATTTTAAATAATATGGAAAACGAGTGCATGTTTTTACCAAAACTAATATTGGATTTTATTTTAAATGCGTGTTTGTGTAAAACAATGTAATTTGCACAAAGAAATGATGGGGTTGTTCTCTAAAGAAGTTACTCCACCCCGTTTAGAGCATCATTATGGGCGTTTTACACTATAACTAACGTGGTTCAAGCGATGGATCTGCGACAGAGAAACTACAGGTTTTGGGAAACACTCATCACTACATCGTTCTTTTGCCAAACGATGCATCGCACTATGATAGTTCAGCCGCGAGTTACGTCGTTGTTTGGGAAACGCACTCCTGTATGACTTCACAAATCGTGAATATTATTAAATATTACAATTATAACAATATCAACAGCAGCCCTCACAATACGCAGCTGATTCAGTGGTTGCCTAGCAACATAAAAAGTGTAGTGCACCTCTTCTTTTCTTCAACGAAAAAGGTAATTCGATGAGCCTTACGAAAGTCCTTTTAAGCCAGGGGTGTCCAAACTCGGTCCTGGAGAGTTTAGCTCCAACCCTAATCAAACACACCTGAACCATCTAATTAAGCTCTTACTAGATATACTAGAAACGTCCTGGCAGCTGTGTTGAAGCAAGTTGGAGCTAAACTCAGCAGGACACCGGCCCTCCAGGACTGAGTTTGGACACCCCTGCTATAAGCAAAGTCATTCAACTCTGCGGCCATTTTGAAATGCTTCTCTGGCATTCTGTTTGAATGAGGAAGCATCAAATTCTTCAAAACTGCTTGCCAAGAATACAATCAAATTTCATATTAGGAATCGCAAAAAAAACAAATTATACAACAACTGTCACTTTAGTTTCATTTCTAAACATTCGAATCGCACAAAATCTGCAGAAACTCACACATGGTCTGAGACCCTCCCCCAGAGAATCATAAGTCTATAGCGAGCGATGATTGGCTCCTGTACTAGAAGGCGGGGCTTCATTCACCATACTGACCCTTACACTTTTCCCAATTCAAAACTATATGAATCTTTTGTATTTTATAGTCTTTGGCTTCACATTCTCATAACAGAAAAGTGCATTCGGTGTAATCAGCCCCTAAGAGGGTTAAATGTAATGTAATGTGTATTAATATAGCGCATTTATTGTGCATGGCCATACACCCAAAGCGCTTCACAATCATGAGGGGAGTCTCTCCACACCACCACCAGTGTGCAGCATCCACTTGGATGATGCGACGGCAGCCACAGGACAACGGCACCAGTGCGCTCACCACACACCAGCTATCGGTGGAGTGAAGAGATAGTGATAGAGCCAATTCGGTGGATGGGGATAATTAGGAGGCCATGATTGGTAAGTACCGAGGGACTTTGGCCAGAACACCGGGGTTACACCCCTACTCTTTACGAGAAGTGCCATGGGATTTTTAATAACCACAGAGAGTCAGGACCTCAGTTTAACGCATCCGAAAGACGGCGCCCACTGACAGTGTAGTGTCCCCTTCACTTTTACTGGGGCATTAGGACTCACACAGACCACAGGTTGCGCGCCCCCTGCTGGCCTCTCTAACACCACTTCCAACAGCAACCTAGTTTTCCCATGTGGTCTCCCATCCAGGTACTGACCAGGCTCAGCCCTGCTTAACTTCAGTGAGTAACAGTTCAGTGTTCAGTGATATAAATAATATACAGTAGCTCAGAAATTGTTTATACGGATACAGATTAGCAAGTCTCTACATTTATTTTCAAAATCCATTGGATACTAACTTAATTTTGTCTAATCATTAGAGTTTAATAAGAATTCCTAAAGAAATAAGCAAGAATTAACTATTTTTTTTCAGACAACAAAGCACTTGAATACAACAAACCCCATAATTATGACTTGAGAAGTTGGAAATGAAAACATTCTGAGGCAGCAGTACCATCTGATACCATAGTGAGTATACACTAAGAATTAAAAAATCAGGCACTGCAGTTTTATCCCTTTCCCTCAGTGCTGCTCGCAAAGAATATGCCGAATCTCATCAAATTCTTCATTTTTTCCCCTCATAATAAAAATTCTCTCATATATTCTCATTAAAATCGTTTCAAAAAAAGAGCTCTGTCTTCCTGTGCCGAAACACCAAGAGCATTGCATAAGCTTTATGCGATAAAATACACCGCATGTCTCTTAACATCATTCAACACCCAAAAGAACAAAGAGCAAGCTGCCTGAGGGATACCATTTCAAATACAAGCTTCGTTTCCTTGCTTCTATGGCAAACTGAGACAAGAGGTGTCGGATTTCTCGTTTGACGTAGAAAAACGAGCGGCAAATGAAAAAGGACTACATGAATCGATATGAACTGATATCAAATGTCACTCACAATTTACCCCAGTCAATTCCCTAGAAATCTGACCTACTGAAAGGTATCGCTAAAGCAAATCTCTACATCAGAAACAATGAGAGCAGAAAAGTGACTGTTTCGATTTCTATTAAACTCATGCTGTTACTCGTACAGTGTTTTGAGACTATTAGTCATTCCTAAATAATTGTTCTCATCTACTGTGCATTTCATTAACTAAAAAAAAAAAATGTTCCAAATCCACAAGCCGTGAGTCACTATGTAATAAACGCTGAACAATTTATGTGCAGACTTTTTTTCCCTGTATGTTTATGACTTTTCATATTAATGGCAGCTATTATAATTGGCTAACCTTTATAAACTGAAATGATGTTGTTCGTCGGAGTCCACTTGTTGAAAAATGAACAGGGTGATATTTGCATGTGGGTGGTAATACATTCATATTTTAATGGCGTGACTAATATCTGTGACAGTTTCTGCCTTGCTCACTTTGAAGGAACAGTTCACTTGGAAATAGCTTATTTTACAACTTCTCTACAGTTAAACTGTTTAGTTTGAACATTTTTTGAACCCATTCAGCCAGTGGTGTGAAGTAAACTGGAATCACCGGGGAGACAGAAGCCCTGTATGGCTCTGCATACAATGACTTTATCTTGCTGGAGTTTATAGCCGTTTCACTTTACTTCAGGACGCATTAATGCTGCTCTGTAGGTCTATTGGACGCAATTATAAATGTTCCTAGCAAATCTAATAAATGTTGGAGACATACTTGTTACATAAACACACTAAATTGCACTTCAGCAGCGTTTATTTGAGCGCGCACAAGAAAATCTGCACTTGAGCAGAGTATATTTGAGGGCGTGCAAGAAGTTTTGTGCACGAACAGAGGAAATCGGCGCGCAAGCAAAGAGATTCGCATGCTCGTGTTACACGAATGCGATCTCGACTTGTAATACTGCACTTATGACATTTGTCATTGAAAGAACGCCATTATCGCCATAGTTGGTAGATCTGTGTCTACCAGTCCTACCGCCACAGCTGGAAAAAATCCTAGAGGAAACACTGTATGATGCAAATCTGCATCTATTGAAAGGAGGCAGAGCCTTCTCATTTATGGCCCCTAAACTCTGCAATAGCCTTCCTGATAAAGACCTATCTTTTTAGCAAAGCATACATAGCGGTATGACCAAGCGGCAACCTCCCGCTCTCCCTCGGGAAGCCAATACGGAAGTAACTAAAACTGCAATTCATCGACTCGCCTGGGGGGCTGGCTCCAGGAAGTCCAAGTGCTTTCTTTCTGCATTGGTAAATTGGCCATTCTTACAGCTGATAAAAAACACGTTTACAGCCTGGTACAAACGATGGCTTTGGTGCATATAGCTATGATTACCCTTCATGACAACTCTGAGGGGGGTTAATTTTTTTATAACTCATCCGTTTCGTTTTTATTAGGTTATATTAAGTTTGCATAATTAAGGGCGTGGCCACTTGAGTGACAGCTAGGTCTCGCTGGTCCCTGTCTCGTCACCTCAGCTGATTCTGGCTAATTAGCCGCTGAGCTCGGCATATACATCGTATTTTTGTTTTGTTTAATGTTTCTTTACACCTTCATTTGCCTTTTGGAATTATTTCCTGCAATTATCAGATGATATGGCATGCTGTGGGGACTTAATTGTGCTTACAAACCGTTCAAGTTGCCTCCATTTCACAGGTGAGGGAATTTATATGCTTCTATACCATCTCTATAAATGTATTTGTTTTATTTAAGATCATTTATCATTTAAATGTTCTTTAGACCAGTATTGCACTCCAGAATCTGACAGATTGATTAGTTGTAGGCTATAAAACAGTCATCTGAAGCGTTGTCATACAGTGTTAGTGCTGGATTTTATAAACAGCCTTGCATTTACTAACACAGACTATATCTGAAGTGTTTGATAGTAATTCACATTTTCCTCCTGTCGAAAAACGTCATAAGAACAATGTTTAGTGGCTCAATGTATTACAACAGTGTTTTTAAAAGTCTAAACACTTTATTGATATAGTGTACAACCAAGCACGTGTTGTCAGAACACAAACGAGTCATAGGTAATGAAGTATTAAGCGATCTCCCAAAGTAATAAGTCTGTTTTAAGCCACGTCTAAGCAAAATGCTGAGAATCCAGCATGCGTCTGTAGCTCCGCTCACTCTCCGCCTCTTTTCCCTTATTTGGTATCCCGCGTTTGGTGCGATGACGCGCAGACAAAATGGCGACGGTTGGCCGCGCCTACTTGTAGCTTCTTTTGCAGTGTTCAGAAACCTATGGGTGACGTCACGGATACTACGTCCATATCTTTTACAGTCTATGGGTATGACGCATGATGTGCCCGACACATGATTTTGGTTCTCGTTTATATACACTATGAACAGCAGCTACGCTAATTATTCTCCTTATTCTGTATTTCCACCTGGGGGTACTCATCTTGAGGCCCTCAGACTACGCAGTGCCACTGACGCGATCCGAGACCAGCGACGAGATGATCCCAAGGTTTTCTGGACCAGGCTGTATCCTGAGCAGCTGCTGTGGTGGTCTTCATGGAGTGAGAGCATGAGACTGACTCCTGTGATGCTTCAAGGACAGACGAGTCTTCGCTGAGCTCCAGCTTCCTGCGCCTAGACTGCAGCTCTGCACAAGACGTTTGGCCATAGGGGAAATGGTCGTGCCCAACTGAGCCTGGTTTTTCTCGAGGTTTTTTAAAATCTTCGCTTTCGCCAATTGGTGAAGTTTTTTCCTCGCCGCTGTCAACACTGGCTTGCATGGTTCGGGATCTGTAGAGCTGCGCATCGATGGATTGCTATTCAGTGTTTGGACTCTCAGTAGTGATTATTAACCCACACTGAACTGAGCTAAACTGAACTGAACTTAATCTCTGAAAACTGAACTGACACTGTTTCAATTCACTATAATCTTCCATGTGAAGCTGCTTTGACACAATCTACATTGTATAAGCGCTATACAAATAAAGATGAATTGAATTGAGTTGAATCTATTGTGAAGTGAAGTTGACGCGCAAATGAAGCGAGTAAACTCAAAATGATCACACGACAATTTATTTGCGCATGTATCGTCTGGTTTGAACACAGCATAAAAAATTTTAATTAGAAAATAAGAACATTTAAAAACGAATCGCTGAAAGGTTATTTGAGAAAACAAAACCAGCAACTTTTATACTAAAGAATATATTAAGTCACATAATTTTTTCAGCTATCACTGTGGTACATCCTTTCCAGCTAGATCTGCTCTTCCCGCTGTGCATACTGTAAGTATCTGGACTTGCCTGAATGCCTCAGCACAGAAGAAAGAGCATCACCACCGACTCAAGACAGCTTTTCTTTCCCGATAGCTTGAAAAATTCAACATTGCATAGCTGTCAGCTGCAATTTTCAGTGGGAACATCCAGCATCCAGGAAAAAGCTCAACCACATGGCGCACATCACAACCACACAGAAATTCACAGTTCTTTCACTGTATTTTTGTTCTGATATTTTTAAAGGGAACTGCTTCTCACCATCTCCGTAGAACTAAAAGCTTAAAGTGGACCTATCATATTCCTTTTCACAAGATGCTAAATGAGTCTCTGGAGCGTGCATGTGAAGTTTCAGCACAAAATACTTCATGAATAATGTATTATAACTCTTTGAATCTGCAACGTTTAGGCTTTGATCCTAAATGTGCTGTTCGGGTGACTGTTGCTTTAAATTCAAATGAGATTGTGCTCTTTAAAAATGAAGGCGGAGCTATGCAGCGGATTCAGAACTTTAATGGCGGACAGCTGCTTCTTGCTTAGGGCTGTTTATGGTAATGAAAGAGAGATTGTCACTAATGGGCGGGGCTTTTCTTCTCTGAGAATGTCAACCAAAGTGTTTCTGCGGACAGTTTTTATCAAGTGTGGTTTTAAATAATAGAATTAATTCATCTTTACCATTAGAAGATGGCTGAATGCTGACAACACAACTGTTTAAACCCCTTAAAAAGTGATTTTTGCATAATAGGTCCCTTTTAAGTGGTTTCTTTCATTACTTGTATGTGGGTTTGGGAGAAGAAAAAAAAGAGAAAATGCCATTAACCAGCACCCACCTCAACACTGTCAGGAGAAATGGCTCCATCAACAGGGACATCGTTCCCGTCCTCCTCCTCAAACGTTGCACGCTTGTAGTTAGACATCTGAATGGAAGAAAGAAAAGTATATATAAATATGTTTAATCATTACTCACATTTCTGTGATTCTCAGAAATGGAACATCTATCGCTGTCCGGCTGCTCTGTTTGCATATGGTGTAGTCATGCTGAAAATTTCCCAAATGATGTTTAACAGAGGAAGGAATTTTTCACAGTATTTCCTATAATATTTTTTTTCTTCTGGAGAAAGTCTTATTTGTTTTATTTCGGCTAAAATAAAAGCAGTTTAATAAAATAAAATAAAAAACATTTTAAGATCAATATTATTAGCACGGCTTTCGTCCGGGCCGTGGTACACTGGACCAACTCTATACCCTCACCAGGGTGCTCGAGGGTTCATGGGAGTATGCCCAACCAGTCCACATGTGTTTTGTGGACTTGGAGAAGGCGTTCGACCGTGTCCCTCGTGGCATTCAGTGGAGGGTGCTCGGGGAGTATGGGGTCAGAGGCGCTCTGTTAAGGGCCGTCTCGTCCCTGTATGAACAGAGTAGGAGTCTGGTTCGCATTGCCGGCAATAAGTCAGACTTGTTTCCAGTGCATGTTGGACTCCGGCAGGGCTGCCCCTTGTCTCCAATTCTGTTCATAATTTTTATGGATAGAATGTCAAGGCGCAGCCTGGGGCTGGAGGGGGTCCGGTTAGGGGACCACAGAATCTCATCTCTGTTATTCGCAGATGATGTTGTTCTGTTGGCTTCATCGAACATGGACCTTCAGCATGCACTGGGGCGGTTTGCTGCCGAGTGTGATGCGGCTGGGATGAGAATCAGCACCTCCAAGTCCGAGGCCATGGTCCTCCACCGGAAAAAGGTGGTTTGCCATCTTCAGGTTGGAGAAGAGTCCTTACCCCAGGTGGAGGAGTTCAAGTATCTCGGGGTTTTGTTCACGAGTGAGGGAAGGATGGAACGTGAGATTGACAGGCAGATTGGAGCAGCGGCAGCAGTAATGCGGTCGATGTACCGGTCCGTCGTGGTGAAGAAGGAGCTAAGCCGAAAGGCAAAGCTTTCGATTTACCGGTCAATCTACGTTCCTACTCTCACCTATGGTCATGAGCTTTGGGTCATGACCGAAAGGACAAGATCTCGGATACAAGCGGCTGAAATGAGTTTTCTTCGAAGGGTGGCAGGGCGCACTCTTATAGATAGGGTGAGGAGCTCTGTCACTCGAGAGGAGCTCGGAGTAGAGCCGCTGCTCCTCCACATCGAGAGAAGTCAGTTGAGGTGGCTCGGGCATCTGTTTCGGATGCCTCCTGGACGCCTTCCTAGGGAGGTGTTTCAGGCATGTCCCACCGGGAGGCGGCCTCGGGGAAGACCCAGGTCACGCTGGAGGGACTATGTCTCTCGGCTGGCCTGGGAACGCCTCGGGATCCCCCCGGAGGAGCTGGAGGAAGTGTCTGGGGAGAGGGAAGTCTGGGGTTCTCTCCTAAGACTGCTACCCCCGCGACCCGGCCCCGGAAAAGCGGCAGAAAATGAATGAATGAATGAATGAATTATTAGCCCCCTTAAAAGGCACCTATAACCCCTTTTTCAAGATTTAAGATAAGTCTTTTGTCTCTCCAGAATGTGTCTGTAAAGTTTCAGCTCAAAATACTGATCAGGGTTGCGTTTCCCCAAACAATATGTAACTCGCGGCTGAACTATCATAGTGCGATGCATCGTTTGGGAAAAGAACGATGTAGTGACGAGTGTTTCCCAAAACCCGTAGCTTCTCTGTCGCAGATCCATTGTTTGAACCACGTTAGTTATAACGTAAAACGCCCATAATGATGCTCTAAACGGGGTGGAGTAACTTCTTTAGAGAACAACCCCATCATTTCTTTGTGCAAATTATATTGTTTTACACAAACACGCATTTAAAATAAAATCCAATATTAGTTTTGGTAAAGACATGCACTCGCTTTCCATAATAATTGAAATATATATAAATGACACATATAAGGCCTATGATTCCTTTACAAATATTATTGAGAATATTACATATTCTATTCTAAAACATAAAATCACTTACAAAAGCAAACACGTATTTAATATCATATATAAATCATGTAAATAAATAAATAGTGAGGCTATTTATTAAAAAATGAAATTTAATATTTATTATTTATTAGGACATGAAGAAAATCCTACTTTAATAATAATATTATTAATATTAATGATGATGATGATGATGATTATTATTATTAAGTGCGATATTGTTTTTTTATTTTTTATTTATTGTAAAAATCTACTTTTACAATTTGACAGATGCAAACCACTGCAGAAATGTTCTAACCAACAGGCCTATGTCATATATGGTACAGATACTTAATAAATAACCTACTATGAATTTAAACGATTACCGTATGCTATGTTGTTTGTGTTCATAAGCTTTGGAGACGTAACGTAAATTCCACTTTTAAATAATAGGTCACCTATAGCTTTCGTCATAAGCCACGGCTGTGTTCAAAATGACATCAATGTTTTCAAAGTGCACTGCGAAGGGAGCACAATTGTATCGCTTAAACTGAACTGTAAAAATACTTTGAAATCAAATTACACCTTAAGGCTCGTACACACCGGGACGCTTTTCGTTTCCATTTATCGCCAGCGTTTTACGAGACGTTATTCCGGATTCAAACCCAAACGATTTGCACAGGCGTCGAGCAGAAGAGTATGCAAAATCACTCCTTGACGTTAGATGGCGCTACACAACTTTAAGCTTCTGAGACCCACTTGTAACACAGCAGAAGAAGAAGACAGAAAGTTGACACGCTTTTTGTTAAAGTTACTGGCGATTCAAACAAGCATGGATGGTTCAAGTAGCAGCTCCAGCTCTAGCGATGAAGAAATTATTATTGTTCACCAGCGCAATAAGCAGCTCCACGTTCATATCGCCTCTGGGCATCTTCTTCAATGTGCGCACACATTGACAGTTTTGCGCTTGAGCGCCTCCAAGTGCTGTTTACTGTAACTTCAGCAGCTCCGTGCACGTGAACAAAAGTGCCAATCTGATTGGTGGAGAAGGTTTCTTTAAAAATGACGCTTTTACGCCTGCCGTTTTGCACATTGGTGTGCACGATCACATTGGCGCCCTTTATTTAGTCACGAGGTGTTAAACGTCAACGGAAAACGCGAGCAAAATGCGTCCCAGTGTGCACAGGCCTTAAGAGCGATAACTTTAATGCTTTTTTATTTTTAATCATTCCAAGTTTAAATGTTAGAATGTTCTAAACGAATAGTGCATAGGGGGGATAACTGGGAATAGAACACAGCCAGGAACTATGTTTCTAACTACAGCTACAGAGGTGTAGTTGCAATTATACACGTTTGCGATGCAGTTTGCGGATTTTCGTTGGAGGGATGGATTTGGGAAATGCCAAATCAACGAACTATGTTTGTAACGATGGAAATTGCAACCTTAGTTGGCTAATGATGGTTTTCGGAAATGCACCCCAGATTATTTATTATTGAGAAATCTTTCTCAACCTGGGAAATTTGAGCTGTTAAAATTGTAGCTGTTTTTGTTGCATGTGCCTTTAATGCAAATGAGCTAGTTCTTCCCGCCCACCATTCCCACATGCATGTCAGTGCATGTAATCTTTACGTAGATAAACAGCACAGTGACAGACAAGAATAAAGCAGATCTCCCTTACTACAGTAAGAACTTTATCAACGGTTATTTGATGTATTTGTTGGGGAGTTAATTCAAGCCTTTCTGCAACAATGAGTCGCACACAATGTCGTAATAAAGTTTGCGCGCACGCACACGTTTAGCTTTGCACTATTTTTATATTGCAAATGTGACAGGATACACATTAATATACACTGCTGTATGGATATCCGTTATGTTAATGTAGAAAATACCTTATTTAGGTCCACAAACCTAAAAGAGTCTTCTTTTATAATTGTACTGACCTTATGCAGCTGTGGTGATGAATAACAGTGATTTTACTGTATTTATTGCAAACATGCACTGTTTTAAAAACGTTTTAAACTTGTAAAACTCATTCTTGATCACATTTGATGATGATTGGTGATCACAGAGAGCTGAACAGATCTTTTAATCCCAGTTGCTTTGCGCCCTGTCGGTTCATGCAGACTTTAATAACAGCATTTTCATTATTGGATGACCTAACCTTTAAAACAGCACAATAAATGTGTCCGTTGGGTCAATCTTTAATAAACAATATCCACAGAAGTGATGTGAAAAGCAGCGGACAAAGACAAATGGGTCATTTTACAGTTTTAAGAGACCTTCCAAAACAGTCAGCCACTGGGAGAAAGAAATATCTGTGATTTATACGTAGCTAGTGCGAGAGTGGCTGTGAATTGAGAAAGATGCGGCGGGGAATCAAAATCGACCCTGTTTACTTTCTTTATATTAACTTCCCACAGAATCTACGTGAAAAAAACAACAATTTAAAAGAGCTCGCGGCGAGCTGAGCTGAGGACAAGCGATACTGCAGGAGAGTGTGAAATGGAGATGAATGTTGTGGAGGGGGGTTTTCCTTGTTTCCTCAGCCCATCTGGGACGCCGGAGAGGAATTTATACAAACACACATTTGCGAACACACACACACATAAACATACACGTCTCTCAGTGTTCACAACTGAAGAGGTGGCTAATCTTCACCCCAGGGGAGCACTTTGCCGTGTTGTAAGCATTACCCTACAGAGGACAGCAAGTTGTAGTTAAATCTAACCTTATTTACGCTGTCTATTGATATCTCCCTGCCTGCGCTGACAGCCATGCAGACAGCAGACGCACCGGCCTAGAGCAAAACCTCCCACCCAGGTTAACAAGAGCAGACGAAACAAGACAAGCAGAGAGAATCTTCCTCTCTCTCTCTCTCAGACACATTGACTTAATGAGCCTAAATGAGGGCATATGGTAGACCTGAGGAACTGTGAAGACTGGTGTAATGATGCTGAAAATTCAGCTTAGCCTTCAAATTACATTTTGAATGCTTTCAAATAGAAAACTGTTGTTTTAAATTGCATTACTACGCTCCACAACATTAGTACAAATTAAAACAGCAGTGTTTGTGATCAAATAAATGCAGGTTTCATAATTATAGGTTTCAAACTTTTAAAATATACATAAATGTACTATTATTTTCTATTACATGTAAAGTTAATTCTAAATACGGTCTATTCTAAATGCTTTGTGCATTTTTTTTATGAATTGTTTTTTAAAAGTTTGTAAGATACCTACATTGTAAAAAAAAAATCCATATTTTTATTAATATTCACTGGTGTTTTCTGGTTATTTACAGTTATGAATTGCATTATGGGATGTTGATCTCTGCTCTGTTGACTTTTGATTTTTAACTCTGCAGTTTATCGAAGTAACTTTTATTAGCATTTTAATAATTTGAAACAATATGTTAGTATTGTGGTGAAAAAAAAAACATGTAGAATCAATCCCTAAAAATAACAGGTTTTTATTATAACCCCAAATCAGGAAAAGTTGGTATGAAAAGTATAAAAAACGCTATTAAAAAAAGAAAGTGGGGATTTCTAAATTTACTTTGACTTGTATTTCATTGCAGACAATACAACAAACATTATATAATGTGTTCCTCGTGATTTTTATTGAGTTTTTTTTCACAACACTTAAAAGACGTTTAGGGACTGAAGACACCAAGTGATGAAAGGTGTAATTTCAGGTGTAATTTTGTTCCATTCTTCCTGCAAACAAGTCTTAAGGTGGGCAACAGTACGGGGTCCTCATTGTTGCATTTTGCGCTTCAAAATGCACCCCACATTCTCTATTGAAGACAGGTCGGGACTGCAAGCAGGCCAGTCAAGTACCTGTATCATCTTCCTCCGCAGCCAGGAGGATTTTGTAATGTGTGCAGAATGTGGTTTTGAATTGTCTTGTTGAAATATGCATGGGCTTCCCTGGAAAGGAAGGCAACATATTGTGCTCCAAAATCTCTAGATACTTTTCAGCATTAATGGTGCTTCACAGAAGTGCAAGTTACCTTTGTCAAGGGCACTGACACAACCTAATACCATGACAAACCCTGTTTTTTGGACTTGTTGCTGATAACAGTCTGGATGATCCTTTTCTTCTTTAGTCCGGAGCACACAGTGTCCATTTCTCCCAAAAATACCTGAAATACTGATTCATCTGACCACAGTACACATTTCCACTGTGCGATGGTCCCAAATGCCTCCGAGCCCAGAGATGTCGACAACACTTCTGGACACTGTTAACATAAGGCTTCCTTTTGGCACGTTACAGTTTTAACTAGCATTTGTGGATGTAGCAACGTATTGTGGTACTTGACAAAGGTTTGCCGCAGTAGTCCTGAGTCCATGTGGCGATATCGCTTATAGATGAATGACGATTCTTGATGCAGTGCCTCAAGTTTAGTGTTCAGTTTAGGCTTGCGCCCTTGCCCTTTAAACATTGAAATTCTTCCAGATTCCTTGAATCTTTTAATTATGTTATTCACTGTTGAAGGTGAAATATCCAAATATTTCTATATATCCAATTATATCTTCCTATATTCTTTGAGGAACATTGTTTTTAAACATTTCAATAATTTCCTTATGTCTTTGTTGGCAAACTGGCGATCCTCTGCCCATCTCGGCTCCTAAAGGACTAGACCTTTCTTAATTGCTGCTTTTGTACCAAATCATAATTACAATCACCTGTTGACATCACCTGTTTCAAATCACATCATTATTTAACCAATTTACCTGATTACTAGCCCTAAATTGCTCCTGTCCCAACTTCTTTGTTATGTGTTGCAGGTCTGAATGACAGGAAAGAATATATTTACAAATGAAATAAAGTTGACCAGACAAAACATGAAATATTTTTGTTCATATTGTCTGCAATGAAATACAAGTCAAAGCAAATTTGGAAATCACTACTTTCTTTTTTTATTTGTGTTTTCCATACTGTCCCAATGTTTTCTAATTTGGGGTTGAATAATTAACAGGTTTATGTTTGTTGTTGCAATGATTACTGCCCATCATTGGATTTGTTCTTTAGTGTTTGGACTTTCAGCAGTGAAAATTAAACCACACTGAACTGAGCTAAACTGAACTTAAACTCTCAAAACTAGACTGACACAGTTTGAACTTCCTAGAACTTCTATGTTAAGCTGCTTTGACACAATTTACAGTTGCAATCAGAATTATTCAACCCCCTGATTTATTAGCCCCCCTGTTTATTTTTTTCCCCAATTTCTGTTTAACGGAGAGAAAAATTTTTCAACACATTTCTAAACATAATAGTTTTAATAACTCATCTCTTATAACTGATTTATTTTATCTTTGTCATGATGACAGTAAATAATATTTGACTAGATATTCTTCAAGACACTTCTGTACAGCTTAAAGTGACATTTACAGGCTTAACTAGGTTAATTAGATTAACTAGGCAGTTTAGGGTAATTAGGCAAGTTATTGTATAATGATGGTTTGTTCTGTATACTATTGAAAAAATATATAGCTTAAAGGGGCTAATAATTTTCACCTTAAAATGGGTTTTAAAAAATTAAAAACTGCTTTTATTCTAGCTGAAATAAAACAAATAAGACTTTCTCCAGAAGAAAAAATATTATCAGACATACTGTGAAAATTTCCTTGTTCTGTCAAACATCATTTGGGAAATATTTAAAAAAGAAAAAAAAATTAAAAGGGGGTTTAATAATTCTGATAGCAACTGTACATTGTAAAAGCACGATAGAAATAAACATGACTTGAATTTACTAAAAAAGATTAATTGTTTTTACAACACCAACCCAGAACAAAAAATGTTTTTTAATTTACAGCTATGTTTAACAATTTAAGCATAAATTAGGTAAAAATATCTAGAGACGCACCCAGAAAAAGAAACTTATGCTCAAAGCTTGAACTTTCAAACGTTCAGAGACTTAATGAAGCTGTTTTATTTAAATGTCAGCTTTAAAAGAAACAAAGGAGGGAAATGTTTGCATTCACTTCTCTATCTCTAAACACAAAAGCTCCTATTTGTAATTTTTTTATTCATCGTCAGTGACTGATAACATCAAAACAGCAAGATGATCATAAACAATTTAGTTCACTTTTTTCTTCAAAAACTGCCGGCTTACTGAAATTTGAAAATATGCAGCGATTTCAAAAAAATCCTCTTTACGTAACTTATCAAACTGTTCTATCGAAGAATTACTAAGGAACGTTTGCAAATTGAACGACGCCATATCAAAATTGTCACTAAACAACTAACTAGAAGCAATAGACAAGTCTTAACCAAACTCACTCTTTTGCAACTTTTACATTAGTAAACTAACAACTTTGTTTCACAATGAGTCTGAATTTCAGCAAAAACCAAAAATCCTCAGAAACCAATATCAGCAACGTTAGTATCCCGGACGAGCCCCCAAAAATGTTACAACCCCTTTTTGTCTAGGGGAGTGGGGTTGCACATTTAACTGAGGAATTGGTTTTTGGCTGAACTCAAAGTAAATTGTGTTACAAAGTAAGAACAGACAAGAATTTGTGAACAAAATGATGGTGATTTATTTACAAAAAGTGAGGGTGAATTAGTGAGTAAGATTTTGAATATATGTCGAAGACAATAAACAACGAAATGCTAGAAAGACTGGCTATGAGTGGTGCTAAAGAAAAGAACCAAACAAAACCAAATAGTCTTACTAATGTTCACAACAAATCCCCTCTAATCTACTATAATAAACAAAAGATATGAAGAATAAATCTTCAACGTCAATGGCGTCCTATCTAATCTACACTGACTAACAATTGAACCAAAACTACATAGGTTGGCACACACCCTCTTACCTGGTGTATCTAGACAAATGTTAATCTACGTGCTGACATGTATGTCACGTAACGTACTTACCTACCAGTCTTTCTAAACTCACAGGGAAACATGAGGATAGGGAAGAAATGGCGACACAAAGGTAAGAACAGACAGTAACAAACTTGAACAACAATAACAAAGTGTAAATCAAATAAAGACGAACAATACTAATAAATGGGGATAACAAACACTAACAAAGCACAAAAGCAAACCGAACAAACAAGCCAAAATGCAAAAATCAAAGAATCAAACAGTAAGTCATTGAATCTGCTCCTGAACTACCAGACTGAACAAAACAATTATAGAAAAATGAAATAGTTACCTAAGGATGTCACCGACAAATATTTCCAAGGCCAAGATATTTAGTTGACTTTAAATACATACATATACACTTTCATCTGCTATAGGGCCTCGTTTAAAAGACAGATGACGCTATTAAAGGTCTCACACACACTCACACACACACACCAAATATTGTTTAGAACAAGAAAGCAATGGGAGCCCTCTGGAAAGTTCAGGCAGAACGCCACACTCAATCATCTCGGCTGTTAGTGTCTCTGTTGAATAAATGTTGTATCTTCGCAGCCAGATTTGGAGTTTCGGTAAGCCATTCCTCAATAGGCTTTTACAGGAAACCGTAAATGAGATTACAAAGACCAAAAAGCTGACTCACAGTGACGCGAAACAAACGCGTGCACACATGTATAACCCACACAAACAAGCGTTTTAAGAGCGTCAAATCGCTAACTTGACGTCATTTTCTCATTTTCTAAAAAAAACAGGTAGTTGACACTATGATTGTTTGTCTGTCATAACTTTCCATACTAATTCTCAATGCAGTGATGATGGTTTAGATTTAAGATAGTTTAGTTTTGAGAACTCAGACCTACAACAATTCATCAGACCCACAAAAATGAGATCACTAGGACCAAAAAGCTGACTCACGGTGAAGGGAAAACAAATGCGTGCACACACGCTAAACCCACACAAACAAGCATGTTAAGAGCTGCTAATCGCTAACTTGACATTATTTTCTCAAAAACAGGTAAATGACACAGTCAGTTATGACACAGTCATAACTTCCCATGCTAGTTCTCAATGCAGTGATGATGGTTTGGGTATGGCATCTAAGTTTTGAGAGCTCAGACCCACAACAATTCATCAGACCCACAAATATGAGATTACTAGGACCAAAAAGCTGACTCACGGTGAAGGGAAAACAAATGCGTGCACACATGCAAAACTCACACAAACAAACATGTAAACCCTGCTGAAAAATCCAGCTTAAACCAGCCTAGGATGGTTGGCTGGTTTTAGCTGGTCGACCAGCCTGGTTTTAGAGGGGTTTTGGCCATTTCCAGGCTGGTTTCCAGCCATTTCCAGCCTGGTCTTAGCTGGTCAGGCTGGAAAATGACCAGTTAAATCCATCTAAAACCAGCTTGACCAGCCTGGTTTAAGCTGGACATAGCTGGTTTTGGCTGGACTCCCAGCCTGGCTAGGCTGGTCAAGTTGGTTTTAGCTGGTCATCTCCCAGCCTGACCAGCTAAGACCAGGCTGAAAATAGCTGTAAACCAGCCTGGAAACAGCCAAAACCCCTCTAAAACCAGCCTGGTCGACCAGCTAAAACCAGCCAACCATCCTAGGCTGATTTAAGCTGTTTTTTTTCAGTAGGGAAGAGCTGCTAATCGCTAACTTGACATAATTTTCTCAAAAACAGGTAAATGACACAGTCAGTTATGACACAGCCATAACTTCCCATGCTAGTTCTCAATGCAGTGATGATGGTTTGGGTATGGCATCTAAGTTTTGAGAGCTCAGACCCACAACAATTCATCAGACCCACAAATATGAGATTACTAGGACCAAAAAGCTGACTCACGGTAAAGGGAAAACAAATGCGTGCACACATGCTAAACCCACACAAACAAGCATGTTAAGAGCTGCTAATCGCTAACTTGACATCAACAGACAAAAACAGGTGATGCTTCGATTGTTTGTCAGTCATAACTTCCCATGCTTGTTCACAATGCAGTGATGATGGTTTAGATAGGTAATTTAAGTTTTGAGAGCTCAGACCCACAACAATTCATCAGACCCACAAAAATGAGATTACTAGGACCAAAAAGCTGACTCACGGTGAAGGGGAAACAAATGCGGTCACACACGCAAAACCCACACAAACAAGCATGTAAACCCTGCTGAAAAATCCAGCTTAAACCAGCCTAGGATGGTTGGCTGGTTTTAGCTGGTCGACCAGCCTGGTTTTAGAGGGGTTTTGGCCATTTCCAGGCTGGTTTCCAGCCATTTCCAGCCTGGTCTTAGCTAGTCAGGCTGGGAGATGACCAGTTAAATCCAGCTAAAACCAGCTTGACCAGCCTGGTTTAAGCTGGACATAGCTGGTTTTGGCTGGACTCCCAGCCTGGCTAGGCTGGTCAAGCTGGTTTTAGCTGATCATCTCCCAGCCTGACCAGCTAAGACCAGGCTGAAAATAGCTGTAAACCAGCCTGGAAACAGCCAAAACCCCTCTAAAACCAGCCTGGAAACAGCAAAAACCAGCCAACCATCCTAGGCTGGTTTAAGCTGTTTTTTTCAGTAGGGAAGAGCTGCTAATCATTAACTTGACATCATTTTCTCAAAAACAGGTAAATGACACAGTCAGTTATGACTCAGTCATATCTTCCCATGCTAGTTCTCAATGCAGTGATGATGGTTTGGATATGGCATCTAAGTTTTGAGAGCTCAGACCCACAACAATTAATTTTAAGGGAAAACAAATGCATCCACACACGCTAAACCCACACAAACAAGCATGTTAAGAGCTGCTAATCGCTAACTTGACATCATTTTCTCAAAAACAGGAAGATGACACTTCGATTGTTTGTCAGTCATAACTTTCCATGCTAGTTCACAATGCAGTGATGATGGTTTAGATGGGTAATCTAAGTTTTGAGAGCTCAGACCCACAACAATTCATCAGACCCACAAAAATGAGATTACTAGGACCAAAAAGCTGACTCACGGTGAAGGTAAAACAAATGCGGTCACACACGCTAAACCCACACAAACAAGCATGTTAACCCTGCTGAAAAATCTATGAGATGACCAGCTAAAACCAGCTTGACCAGCCTAGCCAGGCTGGGAGCCCAGCCAAAACCAGCTATGTCCAGGTTGGAAATGGCTGGAAACCAGCCTGGAAATGGCCAAAACCCCTCTAAAACCAGGCTGGTCAACCAGCTAAAACCAGCCAACCAGCTTTGGCTGGTTTAAGATGGATTTTTCAGCAGGGATAGTAAGAAAATCTCTGTTGCCACAAGGATAAAGGATCATTTTTATTGTGACACACTATAGCGATCAATAGCTGAGGTCAATAAGAGATCATTGGCTAAACTTGTTATGAATGAATGGCTTGGGTGCAGTAGAGTCTTCCTAGCAGAATGCTAACCAGAACATTCATTTCCTGGATATTAGCCTATTGGCTAATCATCAATTTTTCACATTTTATGACTTCACCAAAGTATGAAGAATTTCTTGATTAACTAAATGCCTTTGCATAAAATATTGAGATTGCAAACAGTTTAGCTCTGGCAATATCCACACAACAAGCTGCTAATTATTAATTAAAAGTTGTTTAATTATTGATCATGAACAAGACAACCTTAATTAAACACTTATACAGAAATATTATCCAAATACAACAGTAGTTATCCTTTCACAAGATCACAGCCTGTTTAATCATTGTGGGTCAATGTTCTCAAAAACATGTGAGAAATACAACATTTGAAGCACACTCTTTGCCATTTAGCAATAGCTATTCATTCTTTAGCTACCATTTCATTTCATTACCATTTCATTGACTAAGACATTCTTCACATCTCAGAGTTAGCATTACAGGTTTTCCAATACTACGTAATAGGCATTTTCATCTCCCTCAAAGTAAGAAAATCTCTATTGCCGCGAAGACGGAGGATCATTTTTATTGTGACACGCTATAGCGATCAATAGCTGAGGTCAAAAAGAGATCATTGGCTAAACCTGTTATGAATGAATGACTTGGGGGTAGAGTCCTCCTAGCAGAATGCTAACCACCCTGCTGAAAAAAAACAGCTTAAACCAGCCAAAGCTGGTTGGCTGGTTTTAGCTGGTCAACCAGCCTGGTTTTAGAGGGGGTTTGGCCACTTCCAGGCTTGTTTCCAGCCATTTACCTGGTTTAAACCTGGTTTAAGCTGGACATTGGCTGGTCAAGCTGGTTTTAGCTGGTCAACTCCCAGCCTGACCAGCTAAGACCAGGCTGGAAATGGCTGGAAACCAGCCTGGAAATGACCAAAACCAGGCTGGTCGACCAGCTAAAACCAGCCAACCAGCTGAGGCTGGTTTAAGCTGGATTTTTCAGCAGGGCGGAACGCTTCATTTCCTGGATATTAGCCTATTGGCTAATCATTAATTTCTCAAATTTTAAGAAAACAACAAAGTATGAAAAATTTCTTGATTAATTAAATGTCTTTGTGTAAGATATTGAGATCGCAAACAGTTTAGCTCTGACAATATCCACACAACAAGCTGCTAATTATTATAATTATATTAAAAGCTGTTTAATTATCGATCATAACCCTATGATACAACCTTAAATAAACACTTTTAAAGAAATATTCTCCACTTACAACAGTAAACCTTTCACAGGATTACAGCCTGTTTAATCATTGTGGGTTAATGTTTTTGAAAACGTGTGAGAAAATACAACATTTGAAGCACACTCTTTGCCATTTAGCAATAGCTATTTATTCTATATTTGTACTTAGTTCTTGTTATTTAAAAATCACATTGTGGAGTTATATTCATTTTTATAAGAAAGGTGAACAAGCAAATGACATTCAAAAGTAATTAGCAACAGGCTAATATCCAGAGCTGCAGTAATCTCACCTAAAGGTCATACAGTATGTGACCCTGAATTAGTCTTAAAAAGCTAGTTCACGCCAAAAAATTAAGTGTACTCACTATTTGCTCACCAACAAGTGGTTTCAAACCTTTATGAGTTTCCTTTTTCTGTTGATTATAAAAGAGGATTTTCTGAAGAATGTTGGAAACCATTGACTTCTATAGTAGGGAAAAACAAATACTATGGAAGACAATGGAAGTCCAAATTTAATAAATAAAATAAAATCCTTTTTGTGTTCAAAAGACGAAATGAACTAAACAGGCTTTGAACAAGTGACGAGTGAGAAAATTATGACAGAATTTTCAGTTTTGGGTGAATAAACCCTTTAAGATGCACAGGTATATTTGTGGAAATGGCCAATAATACACTGTATGATTTTTATTTTATGCCAAAAATAGTAGAAATGTCATCTTCCATGAAGACATTTTGTCTTTTTTTTTCCATATATACAACAAAACTCAATGTTTGATTAGAAATATGCCTTTGTGAGAATGTAATTTGGACAAACTTTTAATTCGACATTCAGATTTTTTTTTTTTTCTTCAGATTTTCAAATAGTTGTTTTTCAGCCAGATATTGCAAACAAAACATTATGAGATTACATATAAATCTCAGTTTCAAAAAAGTGATCATTCTGATCTGGTTATATAGGGTCAAATATGTCCCTTCTAATTGAACAATCCACATTTATAAAGCTCTTTGTTGTTTACGTTGACAAACTCCAAAAATTCAACTTAAAACAAGCAAGACTGTTTGTTTCGGCCTGATATTATTCACAATAACGTCACGCCAGTTTGTTCATCAACTGACACATTTCAGAGCCTTTAGAGTAAGTAGGACACCTAGGATTGAAAACCAGTCATGCGTGCCAGTGGCAAAGATCCTCTTTAATGTCTAACTGTCATGTGAAAATCAACAGGCTCTAATCCTGCGTATGATTGCAGCCAAAAAGGTGATACTACACAGCTGGAAATCTCCACAAGCCCCTTGTTTTCAGAAATCGAATGAGATGCTTTACATAATCTACACATTATGTTATGTTTTGGTGAGCTTTCCTTATGTTGTTGTGTTGTGTTGTGTTGTGTTGTGTTGTGTTGTGTTGTGTTGTGTTGTGTTTTGGTGAAGACCTGACTTAAAGGAGCACTCCACTTTTTTTGGAAATGGACTCATTTTACAAGTCACCTAGAATAAAACAGTTTTACCATTTTTGAATCCATTTAACCAATTAGCTTAGCTTAGCATAAACCATTGAATCGGATTAGACCATTAGCATCTCACTCAAATATGTTAAAAATCAAAAAAAGAGTCAAGCTTTAAATAGGACAATTACCAGAACTCTTTATGTTAGCTCTCCTTTATGTTATGTTTTGGTGAGGACCTGACTTAAAGGAACACTCCACTTTTTTGGAAATAGATTTATTTTACAAGTCGCCTAGAGTAAAACAGTTGAGTTTCACCATTTTTAAATCCATTCAGCTGATTAGCTTAGCATAAATCATTGAATCGGATTAGACCATTAGCATCTCACTCAAAAAGTAAAAAAAAAAAGAGAGTCAAGTTTTAAATGATTATAACTCTTTGTGTTAGTTTTCCGCTAACTTAGCTGTCCTGTTATATTTTGGTGAGGACCTGACTTTAAAGGAACACTCCACCTTTTTTTGGAAAAGATTCATTTTACAAGTCACCTAGAGTAAAACAGTTGAGTTTAACATTCAGCTGATTAGCTTAGCTTAGCATAAATCATTGAAGCAGATTAGACCATTAGCATCTTCATTTAAAAAAAGAGTCAAGCCTTAAATAGGGAAATGATCAGAATTTTTTGAGCAAGATGCTATGTCGTTTCAAAATATGAGACCTTCGTACATCTTTGGAACACAAATTAAGATATTTTAGAAGAAATCAGAGAGCTCTCTCATCTTCCATATACAGAAACGGACATAAAAAGTCCAAAAAACAAACTACAAACATTGTCTAAATGTTCCACTGGACTTCAGTGGTTCAACTGTAATCATACGAAGCTCCAAGAACAATTTTGTGCACCAAAAAAACACTTTTTTTCTGCTACTCATATTATGCGTATGATGGCCCGATGGCTCAGTGGTTAGCACTGTCGCCTCACAGCAAGAAGGTTGCTGGTTCAAGCACTGGCTGGGTCAGTTGGCGTTTCTGTGTGGAGTTTGCATGTTCTCCCAGTTTTCGTGTGGGTTTGCTCCAGGTGTTTCGGTTTTCCCCACAGTCCAAAGACATGCACTATTGATGAATTGAATAAACTAAATTGGCCGAGTGTGTATGAGTGTGTGAATGAGTGTGTATGGGTGTTTTCCAGTACTGGGTTATGGCTGGAAGGGCATCCACTGCGTAAAACATATGCTGGATAAGTTAGCGGTACATTCCGCTGTGGCGACCCCTGATGAATAAAGGAAATAAGCCGAAGGAAAATGAATGAATGAATGATATTATGCATACTTTCTGTAAGGAAGAATTCTATGGATAGTACTGAATCTACAGCATACTGTTTGCCATAAAACAAACAATCTACTGCACTTAATCATCCATTTCCATAAGACAGAAGTAATAAATGATATTTGGATGTGAGATTTCACCCAGCATGAGCCACCAACAAACCATTTGCACAACCGTTCCACATTCAAGTCGCTGAGAGCAAGATGCAGATCAAGGCAGCGGCTGCGTTCTTTCATGTTAGTTAATTGCTGCACAATTAAATGGATGACAGCTAACAGCGTGTTCTGCTTTTATGCTTTTAGCTTTCATAAAAAAATGACAGCTATTAATGTTGAAGATTGTTTTTTTTTAGTCAGCATAGAAAATCCTTCACATTCCACACTCAGATCACAACACTGACAGTGATGTGCAAAGTGCAGCATCCACACGTACTGCACATACTGTGGGGGTTACACTGTAAAAAAAAGCTGGGTTTCTTAAATAATAAAGTTAACTTATTAGTTTTTATCAATTTAAGTGGATTGAACATAAAACAATTAAGTTGTCACAAAAAAAATCGAGGATTGCGTTGTTTCAGCTCATTTTAAATAAGTAGTTTGAACAAACAAGTAATAAGGTCACACTGAAAAATGTGATTTAACAGCCCAAATTTAGTATTCCACCAATGAATGCGTTCACATTTATAATTATATGTTTGTCTGTCACACCAACGCTATCTCACAGAATTCGTAACCTTTTGTTTTAGTGGCTAATTTGTATGAATTCATATGATCTCATTTGTACATTTTAGTACGATTCTCTCATCCCCCAATGTTGCTAAAATTTAGGAGCGGGGTTTTGTGCCACGGCTCCTTTTAAAAATCGTACTGAACTTGTATGAATTCATGCAAATTACCCACTAAACTGACAAAACGTAAAAGTTACATTTCATTGTGAGATCACGCCACTGTTTTGGACTGTTTGGCGCCACCTTGTGACTGAATAATACTTAGGTTAGTGTATACTCCATTCAGCCGTTCTCGTTTCTGTCAGCTTTGCCTTTAATTAAAGAATTAATACACTGTTATGGCTCAGAACAATATTTTTTGTCTATTTTTTTATTTTTTTTTGTAGCAAGTAGCCATGTAATAAGTGGGATAAAGTACATCCAGGTGATTGTTTTCACAGAATACAGCCATTCAATCGCAAGTTATACATGTTGAGCTTTATTCTGCAATAACAACCTCCCGGATGTGCTTTAGCCCTAACAGAAAATGGGACCAATCAGTTGGGGCCTTGTTTATGGAAGTCATTTGCTAATCTTTAGTGACATCATGCATCAAAACATCCAAAATATGCCAAAAACGCAAATAGATTTGATGTCAAAAGAACATCAAAATGACATCTAGAATTGACATCAAACAATGATTACATGACAGTCCTGTAATCAATTTTTGACGTGTTTTTGGATGGAATCGATTTTTGATGTGTTTCTTGATGCCAATGTTAGATGTCAATTTGATGTCCTTTTTTGAAACCTTTTTGAGTTTCTTTATCCTGTTGAACACAAAAGAAGCTAAATTGGAAAACAGTAACCACTGATCTCAATGGTATTTGTTTATTTCTACAATTAAAGTAAATTGTTTTCATTTAATTTAATAAATTGTTAATCATTTATTTGTTTGAACATTTTTCAGAACATCTTCCATTGTTTTTAACAGAAGAATTAAACAGATAAACGTTTGGAACCCCTTGAGGGAGAGTAAATAGACTTTTTTTTTTTTACTTTTGGGTGAACTATCCCTTTAAGATTTAGTTATAGATTCTAAATTCTCAATTTTTTTAAAATGTAAAGAGCAGACTCCTTTTGTACTGCAAATGTATTTTATTTCCCTCTGTTTCCAGTTAGAATTTGAGAAACAAAAAAGCTAATACTTGAAGGGGTGTCCATAAGACTGTCATTAAACCTTGTGTCATGAGATTTTATGCATGCTTATGACAACTGTCATTAAGCGTCATTTGCTCAGTTATGTCATTTTAAATGCAAAGATGACACTGTTTTGTTCATCTTTGTCATGACAACACCAAGACAACATAAATCTGTCATAAACATGACTATCAGGATTCCTTTATAACTGTCATGGATATTTTTCTAATCACGTTTTCAGACAGTTTCTGTCCTTAAAATTTCTTGATAAACCGTCATTACTAACGATGTTAAATAATTTTTAACAGCATCATTAATATTTTATTACATTTTAACGACTAATTCAGCTTGTACCACTGTAGTTGAGCTGAAAAACATAAATAAAACAATGACACTGTTATAAAAGTCATCACACATTTATAATAGACATGACAATCATGTTTATGACGGATTTATGACAAGTTTTGTTGTCTTGGTAATGTTAAGTTGTGATAAAGACAAAAACAATTTACGATGTATTTGTCTATGTCAAGTTGTCATAAAAATGTCATCTTTGCATTTAACATAACAAAGCGAATGCCACTTAAAAACAGTTGTCATAAACATGCATAAGCTCTCGTTCACATTCATACTGTGTTGCACACATGCACACCCCTTCAAGTAAAGTGCTACCACACATAATAACAATACAAAAATCGAAAGATTTAGCGCTATCACGCACAAAACTAAAAAAATGCTTTTCTAAAAACACTGATACTTGCATCCCAATACCCATTGTTCAATAAGAGTCACCACAACAAACTCAATGGGCCTAAACCAGACTGATAATTTGTAGACTTAACCTAATATTAGGCTGGTTTTTAGCATTACTTATTGACTCCTTTTGTACTGCAAATGTATTTTATTTCCTTCTGTTTCCAGTTAGAATTTGAGAAACAAATAAGCTAATACTTGAAGGGGTGTCCATAAGACTGTCATTAAACCTTGTGTCATGAGATTTTATGCATGCTTATGACAACTGTCATTAAGCGTCATTTGCTCAGTTATGTCATTTTAAATGCAAAGATGACACTGTTTTGTTAATCTTTGTCATGACAACACCAAGACAGCATAAATCTGTCATAAACATGACTATCAGGATTCCTTTATAACTGTCATGGATATTTTTCTGATCACGTTTTCAGACAGTTTCTGTCCTTATAATTTTTTGATAAACTGTCATTACTAACGATGTTAAATAATTTTTAACAGGATCATTAATATTTTATTACATTTTAATGACTAATTCAGCTTGTACCACTCTAGTTGAGCTGAAAAACATAAATAAAATAATGACACTGTTATAAAATGCATCACACATTTATAATAGCTTCATGACAATCATGTTTATGACGGATTTATGACAAGTTTTGTTGTCTTGGTAATGTTAAGTTGTCATAACTTAGACAAAAACAATTTACGATGTATTTGTCTATGTCAAGTTGTCATAAAAATGTCATCTTTGCATTTAACATAACAAAGCGAATGCCACTTAATAACAGTTGTCATAAACATGCATAAGCTCTCGTTCACATTCATACTGTGTTGCACACATGCACACCCCTTCAAGTAAAGTGCTACCACAAATAATAACAATACAACAAGACGAAACATTTAGCGCTATCACGCACAAAACTAAAAAAAAGCTTTTCTAACTAACAGTTTTAGTCTTGTTTTGTCTAAATATCTAAACTCTTGAATCGAATAGCATTTTCTAGACAAGTTTTAAATATTGTCTTGTTTTCAGAAATAATAAGTCAAAATTACACTTAAATTTGGGTTATTGTTATGAAAACAAAACAATATACACTGTAAAAAAAAATCTGTAAATTTATGGTTTATTTCCGGCTGCTGGGGTGCGGCAAAAACCTGTAAAATAGTGGCTGTTAAATTACAGAAATCTATTGTAAAATAACAGAAGTTGAATTACAGAAATTTACCAGAAATTTAATTTCAGGAAAAATAATTTCATATCCGTTATTTTACAGTAAATTTCTGTAATTTAACGGCCATTATTTTACGTTTTTTTTCCGCCACCCCAGCTGCCGGAAATAAACCGTAAATTTACGGATTTATTTTGCAGTTTAGTTTTTTCATTTATATTTTCTGTAAAACAAGAATGTTTCAGATATAATAATGTCAAAATGAATGGAGTTTTTCCAAATTAAACAAAGCAAGTTAAACGAATAACTTATTAACTTATTTTTTAAGGAAAGACTGCCTTAATTTTGACGTTATTAATTCTAAAACTAAACAATAGTTCGTACTTTACAAAATGTTTCTTGATTTAAGGACTAGAAACAAGAGCAAAACAATCAATTTTTCGCAGTGCTCAGTTTACAGTGTGCAGTTTTACACAGTATATATCCTATTCTGAACACAGCCTTACATTAAAAAAAACTCCAAAGATTTCTCTCAACAAGCAAACACATCCAGCAGCGCTCACAGAAGCCCAGATAGATAAACCCCTGGCAGGAGACTTACCGATCAACAAACACAGTCAGACACCAGCAATCCAAAAGCAGAAGTGAACTGGTGCCAGTGCTGTGGAATGACTGGAATAAACCATCTACTGGAGAACTGGGGGGAGGAAAGCCAATGTTTTGTTAACATGACCCAGAAAGGGCAGGTCGCTATCGTGGGAGAGGGAAAGTTACTGGGAGAGAGGAACAGATAAACCTCACTTCCGAAAAGGAGACTCCTACATGGTGGGTAAGAGCGAAACGCACGCATATGGGGAAGTTGTAAAAATGTCAGTGAAGTTACAGTAAACGGTAGCTGCTGTGGCTTCAATCACTGAATGTCTGGGATAATGAGGGATGCTGAACTGCAAAAAAGGCTTCTTTCTTTTCGTTTTGGTCTTGTTTCTAGTCCAAATATCTCGAAATTCTTAAATAAAGAAGCATTTTCTAGACAATGTACCAAATGTTGTTTTGTTTTCAGAAATGAGTTAAGATTAAGTGATTTTTTTTTCCTTAAAATAATTCAAATGATCTGCTACAAAATCCTGTTTTGGCTTTGAAATCAGATTATTTTGCTTACCTCATTGGCTGAGTATTTAACTTGCTTTACTGAAAATGTTCAAATCTAGCCAATATTCTTCTTTGTTTTTTCCATTTTCATCTTATCCAATAATGTGGACTTCCATTGCTGACTGATTTTATATGTATTTAGTGCTGAGAAAAGATTCCTACGATTAGTCATGGCTAATTTCGAATAATCATGACTGATTTTTCACTTAATCATAAATCATTTCGATTGGTCATGGCTAATTCCGATTGGGCATGACTGCTTTGAGTTAATCATAACTAGTTTCAATTGGTCGTGGCTAATTTTGATTAATCGTGACTGATTTCGATTAATCACAACTGAACTGGATTGATCATGGGAGATTTTGATTAATCATGACAAATTTCGATTGATCGTGGCTAATTCGAATTAATCGTGGCAAATTTCGGTTGATCACGGTTAATTTTAATTGATCGTGATTATTTTCAATTAATCATGACTAACTGCAATTTGCTGTGGCTAATTTCAATTGGTTGTGGCTAATTTTAATTATGAATAATTTTGATTGATCGTCACTGATCTTGATTAATTGCGGCTATTTTCAATTAATCATTGCTAGTTTTAATTAGCCTTGACTGATTTTAATTGGTCATGCCTGATTTCGATTGGTCGTGGCTCATTTCGATCAATCACGACTAATTTTAATTAATCATAACAAATTTCAATTGACCGTAGCTAATTTCGATTAATCGTGACTAACTTCAATTTGCTGTGGATAATATCGATTAATTGTGGTTAATTTCGATTAATCGTGTCTAATTTCAATTTGCTGTGGACAATTTTCGATTAATCAATGTTTAGTTTTTATTGATCATGCCTAATTACAATTGATTGTGGGTAATTTTAATGAATAATTACTAGATTCAATTAGCCATGACTGATTTTAATTGGTCATGCCTGATTTCGATTGGTCGTGGCTAATTTTTTATAAATCACTACTAATTTCGATTAATCATAGCTAATTTCAATTGGTCGCTGCTAATTACGATTAGTCATTGCTAATTGCAATTGGCCATGGCTAAGTTTGATTGGTCGTGGCTAATTTCGATCAATCACGACTAATTTTGATTAATCCTGACTAATTTTAATTGACAGTGGCTAATTTCGATTGATCGTGACTAATTTGGATTAATCACGTCAAATTTCAATTTGCTGTAGATAATTTTGATTAATCGTGGTTATTTCGCTGCTAATTTTGACTAATCATTGCTAATTTTGATTGGCTGTGACTAATTTCGATTGGTCATGCCTGATTTCTATTGGTCATGGCTAATTTCGATCAATCACAACTAATTTCGATTGATCATGACTAACTTCGATTGACCATGGCTAATTTTGATTGATCGTGGCTAATTTGGATTAATCACAGCAAATTTCGATTGATCACAGCTAATTTCAATTGATCATGACAAATGTTGATTAATCATGACTAATCTTGATTTACTGTGGCTAATTTCAATTAATCATGGTTAATTTCTATTAATCATGCCTGATTTCGATTGGTCAAGGCTAATTTCAATTAATCATTGCTAATTTTAATTCATCATAACTAATTTCAATTGATCGTGGCTAATTTGGATTAATCACTGCAAATTCCGATCGATTACAGCTAATTTATATTGATCCTGACTAATTTCGATTAATCGTGACTAATTTCAATTTGTCACGGCTAATATCGATTAATCATTGCAAATTTGGATTGGCCGTAACTAATTTCGATTGGTCATGCCTGATTTCGATTGGTCGTGGCTCATTTCGATCAATCACAACTAATCTTGATTGATCATGACGAATTTTGATTGACCATGGCTAATTTCAATTGATCATGACAAATTTATATTTATCGTGACTAATTTCAATTTGCTGTGGCTAATTTTCGATTATTCATAGTTAATTTCAATTGATCATGCCTAATTACAATTGATTGTGTCTAATTTTTAATATTCACTGCTAATTTCGATTAGCCGTGACTTGGTTTTGCCTGATTTCGATTAGTTGTGGCTAATTTCAATCAATCACAACTACTTTAGATTGATCATGACTAATTTCAATTAATCGTGTCTAATTTTCGATTACTTGTGAATAATTTTTATTACTTGCAATTAATGGCGTACAAAATAAAAGAAAAAGCTGTCCACATGGAGGTTAGCGGTCAGCATACGTTCCTCTGGCTACCTTTTTTGCGATCTCCAGAAATGTATATAGGGCTACGTTTTCAGAATGAGCCTATGTTGGAATTTTGACCTTGTGGGGACATTTTTATTTTGGTCACCATGATAAAACTGGCTCATAAATCACACAGAATGAAGTATTTTTAAAATGTATTCATGTGAGGGTTAGGTTAAGGAGTATGGTACAGTATGTACAGTATAAACATAATTACTGTACGTCTAAGGGAAGTCCCCATAAAGATAGTTGTACAAGTGTGTGTGTGCGTCTATGTATGTGTGTGCATTTAAAGGCCATCATACTCTCTCTGCTGCTGTAGATCTCACTGCCCAACCCACAGTCGCCATGGCAACAAGGCCTCCATCAACCCAACTATCACTAATTAAATCAATATGTCCTGCATCCTTTCGCAGCCTGTTTGATTGAATAAAGGAATCAGCCAATCAGAAGCCTTAAGCACCAACAGCTGTGAGGTCACTAGCATTTGTGCACCTCGACAGGGAAACACAATGACGCACAAACAATAAACAGCAATATGGAGGTAATAATAGAGAACCTAGGAGGCTATAATTGTTATTTATGAAGGCCAGCGTTAAAGCCTTGACGCAATGGAAGAAAAGCGAAGGTCTCTCTACATCAGCTGTGAGACTTTTAAAAGGTGAACATGAGGTATTATATAAACAGAGAGCAAAGAGTGTGATCCTCATGTTAGGAAGGAGCAGGCTGAGGTTTATTTTTGCACATCCTTGAATATTTCAGTCTGACGTTAAAGCTGCTTAGAATTCCAAACGCAAAATATCTCCATAATATGATCGGGTGATGCTAAAATAAGTGTCTGGGAGGAAAATGCAAAGGTTGAAATTGGAAATATATTAAGGCAGCAGGCTGATAAATCGAAAATGATGAGTGTAATTATGATCACACTGTATTTGAATGTATAATTCACACTATAAACAAACCATTAACTACACTATAAGAAATGCTGGGATCCACACATCGAATTGTGTTGAAACAACATGAAGGAATTGAGCTAGCGTATCAGTTTTTGCATATTTAAGTTGATTGAATATAACAATTAAGTTGATATTTGGTAAACAAAGAATTTCTGTGTAAGACTTTTAGTTCATTCATTCATTTTCTTTTTGGCTTAGTCCCTTTATTAATCTAGGGTCGCCACAGCGGAATGAACCGCCAACTTATCCAGCATATGTTTTACACAGCGGATGCCCTTCCAGCTGCAACCCAGTACTGGAAAACATTCATACACACTCATTCACACTCATACACTACGGACAATTTAGCTTACCCAATTCACCTATACCACATGTCTTTTGACTTGTGGGGGAAACCGGAGCACCAGGAGGAAACCCACGTGAACATGGGGAGAACATGCAAACTCCACACAGACACGCCAACTGACACAGCTGAGGCTCGAACCAGCGACCTTCTTGCTGTGAGGCGATCGTGCTACCTACTGCACCACCGTGCAGCCCACATTTAGTTTAATAAACTAATAATTAGCTGCTTATTAATAGTAAGGCTTAGTTGGGTTTAGGTTTGGGTATTGGGTAGGACTAGGGACATAAAATAAGATCATACTTTATGAGTGCTAATAAACAGTTCATATCTTAATAATACAGGTAATAAGCTATTAGTAAAGTTTGTGAATTGTTACTAGGGCCAGACGGAATCTGCGGACGTTTTTTGCAATTTCTGCGGAGAATTTTGGTGAAAATCTGTGGATTTCTGCGGAATTATTTTGGGAGTATCATAATTAAAACCTTATTATGTGAAATATGTGTAATTTAAAAACTAAATGAATTCAGATTTACACACATTTACTCAATAAATAAACAGAATTAATGATGGGCTAAAAATCTGCGGAAATCTGCGGAATTCTGCAGAAAATCACGCTCAGATTCCGTGTGGGCCTAATTGTTACCTAAACTACACTGTAAAACCCAAAAAGTAAAGGTAACTCAAACCATTTGAGGAAACCGATTGCAACAAAACATTTAAGTTCAAACACTAATCCTAATGAGTACTGTGAACGTTAGCTGAAGTAATGATGTATTTAACCCTCTACCATATGGTGTTGCCATATGGCAACATGATGTTTATGTTAATTTCCCTTCCACTGTTTCTTTAAGACCAACATTGATTTTTTTTTTTTTTTGGTGGAAAGAGAAAACCTTAGTGTAGCCAATGATGTGCTTTGGTTAGGTCACATGACATGCAGTGTTTTTCTGTAGCACCATTTCTGACAGACTGGCGTTTATTGTGAGTAGTTGCTGAATGCAAATGTAAACGTCAATAAAAACAAAGGATCAAATTATGTCAGACCCGCAAAAAAATCTGAAACATCACCTGCAGTAAGTTATGATGACAAATTCACAACTAAATTTTTTTTAATCAAGTTAGTTTTTTGTAAATCGATCAAATGTATGTGTTGCCAACATAGACTGTAAAAGATATGGACGTAGTATCCATGACGTCACCCATAGGTTTATGAAGAACCCAAAAGAAGCTACTAGAAGGCGTGGCCGACCGTCGCCATTTTGTTCGCGCGTCATCGCACCAACCTATGGGCATACCATACAAGGGCAAAGAGGCGGAGCGTGAGCGGATCTACAGACGCCCTGCTTAGACGGGCTTTCCTATGGGAGAAACGCTTAATACCTCATCACCTGCGACTCGTTTGTGTTCTGACCACATGTGCTTGGTTGTACACTTTATCAATAAAGTGTTTAGACTTTTAAAAACACTGTTTCATAAGCAACGTCATAAGCGCAATGCTTAGTGGCTCAATGCATTACATATTGAGCCACTAAGCATTGTGCTTATGACGTTTTTCAACAGGAGGAAAGTGCGAATGACTTCCAAAAACTTCAGATATAGTCTGTGTTAGTAAATGCAAGGCTAATTATGAAGTCCAGGCAGAACACTGTATGACAACGCTTCAGATGACTGTTCTAGAGCCTACAGCTAATCAATCTGTCAGATTCTGGAGTGCATTACAGCTCTAAAGAACATGATAAATGATAAATGATCTTAAATAAAACAAATACATTCATAGAGATGGTATATAATTATATATTTCACTCACCTGGCAAATGGAGGCCACGTGAATGGCTTGTGAGCACAATTAAGTGCACACAGCATGCCATATCATCTGATAATTGTAGGAAATAATTCCAAAAGGCAGCTGACTGTGTAAAGTCGCATATAACAACACAAAAACACGATGAATATGCCGAGATCAGCGGCTAATCAGCCGTAATCAGCTGAGGTAAAGTGACGGCGACCAGCGAGACCTAGCTGTCACTCAAGTGGCCACACCCTTAATTATGCAGACTTAATATAACCTAATATAAAGGAAACGGATGAGTTATAAAAAAATTCACCCCCCTCACAGTTGTCACGAAGGGTAATAGTAGCTATATGAACCAAAATCGTTCTTTGTACCAGGCTGTAAACACCTTTTTTTCTGTTGTAAAGTTGGCCATTCTAGCAGTGGGCTCAATAGAAATTTGCTCTATTATGGAGCCAGGACTAGCGGAATTTCAATTGCAGTTTCAGTTACTTCCGTATTGGCTTCCTGAGGGAGAGCGGGAGGTTGCCGCTTGGTTGCCAATAGTGAAACGTGCAATATTGCAATGGGTTAGCTAGCTAGCAAGGTCAGCTGTGAACTTTTAAGTTGTAACAATAACAACATGAATGCTAGTAATATAATGTTGATTAGTTGTATGTTAATTGCATTTGCACTATGGATAAAACCTAGTTTTAATGGCAATACTACTTTAGAAAATATATAAATACAGGGAACAGCTACATTTTTTAAATAAGCCAAATGCCAGTTCTGAAGAGATAATAATACTGAACCACATTGATGACAGACTTTGGCCGAGGAATTTTATAATGACCAAACCAACATTTCAGATGTTTTACTTGGTTGTTCTGTTGTCCATTAATGATGTCCATCAAGGCCATTATTGTGCCCATCACATGATCTGTGACTTTTTTGATGCGTATCCTGGAATTTATTCGTTAAATATGTTTACATCGTAGCTTATGCCCCAGATTTTTTCTTATCGAATAAAAGGTTTATCACTTTAGCCACTTTTTTTTTCTCAAAATTCATGTGCATCTTGGCATTCTCATAAGGGCATTTTTATGCAATATTCCAGCCCGTTCTGACAAGGAAATGTATCTGTTTTACAGTTTGTTGGTTAGGCAATGATATTAAAATCTACAGTGTCTATGTCTGTTTTTTTAATATCATTGCCTAACGTACAGAAATAATATATATTTTGGTCTTTATTTTGATGGTGCGTTTGTTGAATGTAAGTTACATTGCATCTACATGCCAACTAATTCTCATTAGATTATAAGTAGATTGCTGGTTGGGGTTAGGATTAGTGTAGGTTGACATGTACTTCAAAGTCTCTTATAGTCAGTTAAAGTGTCTGTTGAATGAGCAGTATCAACAGATATTGAGCAGACAGTCTACTTATACTCAAATGGACCATCAAAATAAAGTGTTGCCAATATTTTTTCTTTCTTTCTTTCTTTTCTTCTTTTATTGTGGTCAGTTTTGCTATACATTTTCATTTTTTTAAGTTAAAACAAATTTAAGACAAATAATTTATTTTAAAACAAATAAACATATTATACAGAATTACATCATGAAAGTGTATTTATTATTCTTTTTAAATAAAAAAGTCAGAAAAAAATACATAAAATAAACTAAAACAACTGAATAAAATAGCAGTTCATTTATTTATTTATTTATTTATTTATTTATTTATTTATTTATTTATTTATTTAGCATTGCCAAACTTACTTGCCGACCACTGGTTTATATTCAGTTGTTTGTAAATAGTGTCTACATGAACAGTCTAAGTCAGAATTATTAGCCCCCCTGTTTATTTTTTTTCCCAATTTCTCTTTAACGGAGAGAAGATATTCTCAATCAATTTCTAATCATAATAGTTTTAATAACTCATTTCTAATAATTCTCATTTCTTTTTATCTTTGTCATGATGACAGTAAATAATATTTTACTCAATATTTTTCAAGACACTTCTACACAGCTTAAAGTGACATTTAAAGGCTTAACTAGGTTAATTAGGTTAACTAGGCGGGTTAGAGTAATTAGGCAAGTTATTGTATAATAATGGTTTGTTCTGAAGACTAAAAAAATATATAGCTTAAAGGGGCTAATAATTTTGACATATAAATGTTTTTTAAAAAATTTAAAACTGCTTTTATTCTAGCCAAAATAAAACAAATAAGACTTTAACCAGAAGAAAAAAATATTATCAGACATACTGTGAAAATGTCCTTGCTCTGTTAAACATCATTTGGGAAATATTTAAAAAAGAAAAATAAATTCAAAGCGGGGGCTAATAATTCTGACTTCAACTGTATATGTGTTATGATTATCAGCGATCTAGCGGTTGCAGATCGCTAACGGACTACAAATCCGCCATTATGAACTACAAGATCCAGTCATGCACCACACACACCCACATCCAGTTCCTGATCAGGACTGATTGCATACACAGCCGGAGGATCATTATGAACTGATTACATGGACTTTAAAGACAGCACACACACACACTTCCTTGCTGAGTCTTGTTATACTGAATGGGAACATTATGACGCGTCTTCCTTGCCGTGTTTGTGACCCTCGCCTTGTTTGTTTGTTTACGCTGCCTGCCTGTACTGACCATCTGCCTGTTATTTGACTACAACTCTGGATTTCCTGTGCACATCTGTTTGACCCTGTGTTGACCATTGCTTGCCTGACCATTTTCAATGAACCTGCGTTTGGATGCGCAACTGTTATCAGCGTCCACTTCACGTTACAATATGTGTGTTTTTTTTTAATATCATTGCCTAACTTACAGGAATCAAAGTGGCTAATTCGTACAAATCATACAAGTTCAGTCCTATGAAAATGTACAATTTTAAATGAGGCATGACGCAAAACACCAACCCTAAACCCAACCATCATTGGGGATCAGCAAATCCTCCTACAATATACAAATGAGATCGTACAATTCCGAATTAGCCACTACATCAAACGTTACAAATTGGCATGAGATCGCACTGAATATTCCAAAATCCACACATAAAATCAGCTGAATGGAAACATAGCTACTGATGTAGGGCATAATACGACTCACTACTCAAGGACTAAATTTAGGAGGGCTACTTTTGACTCATGCTTGAAGTAGTTTAAAAAAGACATATTTACTCTACTTGCACTACATTTTCTTGGCAAGCAATAGTACTTTTCCTTGAATATGATTTTTAAGTACCACTGTTTATTAGAGCACACGACTGCGCATGTGTGCATGTGAACATCTGGCGAGATGGAGATTCACTCATGAGAAAAAGAGTCGCCTTGCGAGGGGAAGGGAGAGGTTTTCCCAAGTTCCAGGAGTGGTGCGGACCTTTCTCTGCACGGAATGTGATTGTTTGAAGTCGTTTCCTGACGAGTGTTTTTGAAAGGAAACGGCTCGGTGGGGGAAGGCTGGCATAGTCCAACCTCTGCCCCGAGAGCTAGAAATACCCTCGCACCCCTGGCCCGAGAAACCCACCCAACCAGCCCAAAGCCACCTTGAAGACAGAGAGCGCCGGCTTTACAAAAAACACACACACACACACACATGCTCTCTGAAGGCTTATTTAAGAAACACTACACTTTTTTGGGCTCATTTTACAAGTCACCTACAGTTAAAACCAAATTTTAAATTCATTCAGCTGATCTCTAGATCTGACGGGAGCTCTTTTAGCTTAGCTTAGCATAAATCATTGAATCGGATTAGACCATTAGCGTGTCAATCAAAAATAGTTTTGATCATTTTTCTTTTTAAAGCTTGGCTCTTCTGCAGTGTACTAAGGCTGACGGAAAATTTAAAGTTGCTATTTTCTAGGCTGATATGACTTGGAACGATCTTCACATTCTGAGTATAGTTCGCCGGAATATGAGCATAGTTCCTAGCCATTTCGACCTTTTCATTTTCTGTCTTAGTGCACAAAGTTACAACAACAGAGTCAAGCTTCAAAATACAAATAATGTTTACATTCTTTTTTGAATGAGATGCTAATGGTCTAATCCGATTTAATGATCTATGCTAAGCTAAGCTAAAATTGCTCCCGCCAGACCCAGAGATCAGCCGAATGGATTCAAAAACAATAAAACTCAACTGTTTAACTCTTAGAGGTACTGTAAAATGAGCCTATTTCCAAAATAAAAAGTGGAGTGTTCCTTTCAGAGACTAAACAGCCACACACAATTCGTGTTCCACACAAGCAAAATAAAGATATGGCTAGGAATTATACCCACATTCTGAGTATAGTTCGCCCGAATATGAGTATAGTTGCTAGCCATTTGGACCTAGAAAATAGCAACTTTACATACAAAAATGTAGAAATAATTTTTTGAATTTTGTGAGCGAGATGCTAATGGACTAATCCGATTCAGTGATCTATGCTAAGCTAAGCTAAAACTGCTCCCGCCAGACATGAAGATCAGATAAATCAAATCAAAAACAATGAAACTCAACTGTTTAACTCTTTGGGAGGCTGTAAAAACAGCAAAAAAAAGTGGAGTGTTCCTTTAAGAGACCACACACAATTCAAGTTCCAAACAATTAAATTAAAGACATGGCTAGGAACTATACTCTTATTCTGGCATAATAATCAAGAAGCTTTGCTGCAGTATCATGGCTGAAGCAGGCACAATGATATTACGCATTGCTGTTACCTACTGTAGTTATCTAGCTGGAGACTATTTTCAGGCACTGCATAAAATGATTGCGTCTGTTTCAGCCATGGTACAGCTGCAACATTCTTTGATTATTACATCAGAATAAGGGTGTAGTTCCTAGTTATTTGGACCTAGAAATTAGCAAATTTTCATTTTCTGTCGGCATTAGTACACAAAATTACTACAAAAGAGTCGAGCTTTGAATAGAAAACAATTATAAACCTTTTTTTAATTTTTTTAAGTAAAATGCTAATGGTCTAATCCAATTCAATTATCTATGCTAAGCTAAGCTAAAAGATACTAAACTAAAGATATGGCTTGGAACTATACTCGCATTCTGAGTATAGTTCGCCGGAATAGGAGTATAGTTCCTAGACATTTTGACCTTTTAATTTTCTGTCTTAGTACACAAATTTACAACAAAAGTATACATTCTTTTTTAAATGAGATGCTAATGGTCTAATCCGATTCAATGATCTATGCTAAGCTAAGCTAAAACTGTTTCCGCCAGACCCAGAGATCAGCCGAATGGATTCAAAAACAATAAAACTCAACTGTTTAACTCTTAAAGGTACTGTAAAATGAGCCTATTTCCAAAATGAAAAGTGGAGTGTTCCTTTAAGAGACTAAACAGCCACACACAACTCGAGTTCCACACAAGCAAAATAAAGATATGCCGATGATTTATACTCACATTCTGAGTATACTTCGCTGGAATATGAGTATAGTTGCTAGCAATTTCGACCTAGAAAATAGCAACTTTACATACAAAAATGTAGAAATTATTTGTAAAATTTTGTGAGCGAGATGCTAATGGACTAATCCGATTCAGTGATCTATGCTAAGCTAAGCTAAAACTGCTCCCGCCAGATATGAAGATCAGGTAAATCGAATCAAAAACAATAAAACTCAACTGTTTAACTCTTTGGGAGGCTGTAAAAATAGCCTATTTGCAAAAAAAGGGGAGTGCTCCTTTAAGAGACTAAACAGCCACACACAATTCAAGTTCCACACAAGCAAAATAAAGATATGCCGATGATTTATACTCACATTCTGAGTATACTTCGCTGGAATATGAGTATAGTCCCTAGCCATTTCGACCTTTTCATTTTCTGTCTTAGTACACAAAGTTACAACAAAAGTATACATTCTTTTTTGAATAAGATGCTAATGGTCTAATCCGATTCAATGATATATGCTAAGCTAAGCTAAAATTGCTCCCGCCAGACATGAGGATCAGATAAATCAAATCAAAAACAATAAAACTCAACTGTTTAACTCTTTGGGAGGCTGTAAAAATAGCCTATTTGCAAAAAAAGGGGAGTGTTCCTTTAAGAGACTAAACAGCCACACACAATTCGAGTTCCACACAAGCAAAATAAAGATATGCCGATGATTTATACTCACATTCTGAGTATACTTCGCTGGAATAAGAGTATAGTTGCTAGCAATTTCGACCTTTTGATTTTCTGTCTTAGTACACAAAGTTACAACAACAGTATACATTCTTTTTTGAATGAGATGCTAATGGTCTAATCCGATTCAATGATATATGCTAAGCTAAGCTAAAATTGCTCCCGCCAGACATGAAGATCAGATAAATTGAATCAAAAACAATAAAACTCAACTGTTTAACTCTTTGGGAGGCTGTAAAAATAGCCTATTTGCAAAAAAAGTGGAGTGTTCCTTTAAGAGACCACACACAATTCAAGTTCCAAACAATTAAATTAAAGACATGGCTAGGAACTATACTCTTATTCTGGCATAATAATCAAGAAACTTTGCTGCAGTATCATGGCTGAAGCAGGCACAATGATATTACGCATTGCTGTTACCTACTGTAGTTATCTAGCTGGAGACTATTTTCAGGCACTGCATAAAATGATTGTGTCTGTTTCAGCCATGGTACAGCAGCAACATTCTTTGATTATTACGCCATAAGGGTATAGTTCCTAGTTATTTGGACCTAGAAATTAGCAACTTTTAATTTTCTGTCGGCATTAGTACACACAGTTACTACAAAAGAGTCGAGCTTTGAAAAGAAAACAATTATAAACCTCTTTTTCATTTTGTTTTAAGCGAGATGCTAATGGTCTAATCCAATTCAATGATCTATGCTAAGCTAAGCTAAAAGCAGCCCCTAAGATTAGCTAAATTAATTCAAAATCAATAAAAGTCAACTGTTTAACTCCTTGGGAAGTTGTAAAATGAGCCTATTTGCAAAAAATGAGAGTGTTCCTTTAAGAGACTAAACAGCCACACACGATTGGAGTTCTACACAATTAAAATAAACATATAGCTAGGAACTACAATTTTATTATGGCGTAATAATCATGGAACTTTTCTGTCATATCATAGCTGAAACAGGCGCACTGATATTACGCAGTGCTGTTACCTAGTTACCTATCTGGAGACTATTTTGGAGAACATGGGAGAACATGCAAACTCCAAACAGAAATGCCAACTGACCCAGCCAGGGCTCGAACCAGCGATCTTTTTGCTGTGACGCTACCGTGTTACCCACTGCGCTACCGTGACACCCCAGAATAAGAGTGTAGTTCCTAATTATTTGGACTTAAAATAGAATTTTGGAGCTTTAAATAGAAAAAATAAAGTCTTTTTGATCTGTTTAAGAGAGATGCTAATGGTCTAATCTGATTCAATGATCTATGCTAAGCTAAGCTAAAAGTACCAGACGGAATGGATTCAAATCTGATAAAACTCAGCTGTTTAACTCTTAGAGAAGCTAAGGGGAGCAAAAAAAAATAACAATGTGAGTGCTCCTAAGAGACTAAAAGGCCACACACTATGTTTTCGGCCCTCAGAGACCCTCTAAAGGAAAGATGAGGTAACAAAGGCTGCGTTGAAGAGCCGAATGGACATTACTCAAAGCATGAAGACTGAAGACGAGTGCAGAGAAAGGGTGGACAGATCAGTCTGCAGGCCCCCAAATGAAGGTGCTCAGACATGGTGTCGCCGGCAGACATGGGTGAGGTCCAAGAACAAATAATCACTTACGCGGACATAATTACACACACAATCCGCATTGTCTGACTTGCTAAAATGTGAACGCATTCACAGATCAGTGATGGCCACAGACACTGGACACAGAGAACGAGCGCTGCACGATTCTGGAGAGAAAAAGTTGCTTGGGGTTTAAATAAATAGTTATAAAAATTCTGATTCAAATTTAGCTGTGCTTGTTTGAAAAGCTGCTCAATTTGGCTGCTGGTTTATTGATCTAAATGATATGAACATAAAGTAATTTCATATTTAAAATAATAATATTATTATGATAAAAATGAGTACATATTATTGTAATATTTCATGATTAAATATAAAAGAAATTAATATTGTAAGACTTAATTTTTTAAAATCCAGTATTGATGCAGGAAAATATTATTATTATTATTATTATTATTATTATTATTATTATTATTATTATTATTTACTATAAATAATAAAATAATGACAAATAATGATAATAATTTACATTTTTATTAATAATAACAGCAATAATAATAACAATCACCCAACAAAAATATTATTACTATTACTATAACAATAATAATAATAGTAATAATAATATTTTAATTGTTAAATGATTGTTATTAGTATTATTTATTTATTTATTTTTAATTATTTAAAAATATTATTATTACCATTACTATAATGCTTATTACTATAGTAATATTTTGATTGTTAGATGATTGTTATTATTATTATTATTATTATTATTATTATTATTATTATTATTATTAAAGTAATAACAATATTTTATATTGTTAGATGATTGTTATTATCGCTGTTGTTGTTATTATTATTATTATTATTATTATTATTATTATTATTATTATTATTATTATTATTAAGGCAGTTGGTATTTCTGTGTGGAGTTTGCATGTTCTTCCCGTGTTCACGTGGGTTTCCTCCAGGTGCTCAGGATTCCCCCACAATCCAAAGACATGTGGTATAGGTGAAATGGGTAAGCTAAATTGTCTGTAGTATATGTGTGTGAATGAGTGTGTGTGGATGTTTCCTAGTGATAGGTTGCGGCTGGAAGGGCACTCTCTGCGTAAAACATATGCTGGATAAGTTAGCGGTTCATAGCGCTGTGGCGACCCCAGATTGATAAAGGGAATAAGCCGAAAAGAAAATGAATGAATAAATAAATTATTATTATTATTTACTATAAATAATAAAATCATAATTAATCATGTTAATAATTATTATAATTATTATTATTAATAATAATAATAACAATAACAATATTCTAACAATAAAAATAATACTATTATTATTATTATTATTACTTTAATAATAATAATAACTATAATAATAGTAATGATACTATTTTATTGTTAAATTATTATTATTATTATTATTATTATTATTATTATTATTATTATTATTATTATTGTTGTTGTTGTTGTTATTATTATTGTTATTATTTTTATTATTGTTACATGATTATTATTATTATTATTATTATTACTATAAATAATAAAAAATAATAATTAACAATGATATTAAATCATATAATTAATAATAATAATAACAATAATAACAGCAATCATATAAAAATAAAAATATTATTATTACTATTACTATAGTAATAATAATGATAGTAATCGTAATAATTTTATTTTTATTGTTAGATAATTTGTTATTATTATTATTAATATTATTATTAATTGCTATAAATAATAAAATAATAAACAATAATAAGTAATATAATGATCAATAACAATAATAATAACAATCCTCTAACCATAAACATATACTATACTATTACTATAATAATAATAATAATAATAATAATAATAATAATAATAATAATTTTTTGTTAGATGATTGTTATTATTATTGTTATTATTATTTTATTATGATTATTATTATTATTAGTAGTAGTAGTAGTATTATTATTATTATTATTATTATTATTATTATTATTATTATTATTATTATTATATTATTATTAATCATGATAAATGATTATAATATGTAATATTTTATTTTTTACATTTAATATTTTATTTTACTTTAAACATTTATGAATTATATTTATTTATCGACATTACAGTGTCAATGTAATATACTACTAATAATAATAATAATAATAATAATAATAATAATAATAATAATAATAATAATGGCGATGCAGTGGTGCAGTAGGCAGTGCTGTCGCCTCACAGCAAGAAGGTCGCTGTCAGTTGGCGTTTCTGTGTGGAGTTTGCATGTTCTCCCTGCATTCGCGTGGGTTTCCTCCAGGTGCTCCGGTTTCCCCCACTGTCCAAAGACATGCGGTATAGGTAAATTGAGTAGGCTAAATTGTCCGTAGTGTATGAGTGTGAATGAGTGTGTGTGGATGTTTCCCAGAGATGGGTTGCGGCTGGAAGGGCATCCGCTGCGTAAAATCGTGCTGGATAAGTTGCCGGTTCATTCCGCTGTGGCGACCCCGGATTAATAAAGGGACTAAGCCGTAAAGAAAATGAATGAATGAATAATTTTATTGATTATTAATCTCAAATTTGTGTTGTTTCAGCTCATTTTACTAAGAAAAAATCTTGTGTGTGCTTGTTTTTAGGTCTGCAAAATAATTTTGGGTTTCACATCTTTATATTTTTGTTTGTCATTTTTCGAGCATAAATCAAACAAATCTAGTGAGGTCTATGTTTAAAACATGAAAAGAATCGCCAGTGGCCCAGTTCAACAACAACAACAACAAAAACATTCTCCCATTAGCTGTTGTTTTTCAGAAGAAGTGAGAGCATTTTCCAGTTTAATCGAGGCTTTGAGGGGCGACCACACATACAGAGAGAGAGAGAGACAATCTGTAAAATCTTAATAGCAAATGTCAGGGCTTAAGTGACCTTGCCTGATCATTTGAGGAAGTGGAATTCCTCGCAGGGTGTGGATTACACAAACAAAACACACTTACGCACGGAAAAAAAAACACTGCCTTGCCGAAAGTGGATATTGAGCAGCTGGGAAAGCTCTGATAAATTGGACGACAGCGGATCTGTAATTAGACCAGGAAAGTCAACTCACTGACATCATCTGCAAAGTGCTTTTGTTTTAATTTCGTGCATTTTTTAATGAATGCATTCAAGAGCTCTGTGTGAAATAAAAATGTCATCATTAAACTTTAAGCTATAAGTAGCAGGATCTGCAGACATTTTTTGCTATTTCTGCGCAGAATTTTGTGAAAAGAATTGCAGATTTATAAGAAATGATTTTGGGAATTGTAAGTAGATCCACTTATTTGGTCAACAAAGCAAGTCTCTCATATCATATATCTACTAAAAGACAGGAAATATTACTTTACAAACTGTATTGTCAATAAATCAAATGAACATTCTCATATTAGTCAACACTATTACTGAAATTAATAACAAAAATGAATAAATATAAATGTACACACATTTACACCAGTAAATACATAGACTCAATGATGGACTATAACTACAAAACAGTTATTTTATTGAAATCTGAGAGATTTGTGTGCAGTACAGTGAAAATTCCAAGCTTCAAAATGTTCAAAAGGACATTTAGTCCCCACAATGTAAGGAATACAAGGCACTCTCACACACATACTCCCTAAAATCAAAAGCGTCCAGTTAATTCCATTAATGATTCAAGTTAAGCTCCAAAAAACGACTCATTTTGACCTTGTAGGATTTGTGACATCACACTACCAAAAACATTTGCATATTTCTGCCACTAGAGCATGAATCAACAAACACAATGACATCATAACACTACCAAATAGAGGTGTGAACATACACTGGTCTCACGGTTCGGTTCGGTTACGATTATCATGCCATCGATTTGGCTCAATTCGATATCTCGGTACATCACGGTGCATTGACGATTCTTTCCATACACAGTTTTATATTTTCTTCACAGCACAACATTTCTTGTATTAAAATATATAAATATATTTATATACTATTTGTAAAACAATTTTGTCCTTTAATACAAACAGTGAGATATATAAACTGTACTTTTAAACAACACGAGCATTTATAGACAATTTTGAGGGATGTAAACAAAAACAATGGCCCTAACGTATTTCCTGTTTTACATTTTTTTAATTTCCATTGCTTCTGAGAATCCAAAAAGGTCCACATATTGATAAATAGTGTTATGACGACTGATTTAAAGTCAAGTTATGATTGAATTGCCTCTTGTTACAGTTAGGAAATAAAGTCAAGCAGGAAATGTTCATGGACCAATGACATGACCACATTGAAATGGTCTATAGCAAATAAACAAATAGAAATATCCCGCTGGCTTTCTGAGCCTTGTTTACCAAGTTCTTTCTTACACCGCTTTGATTGGTCACGCGCTCAACAGAAAGGGCTGCGATTGGCTCTTACACGCTGGGGCTCTTCACAGATGCACTCATGGCCCACAGTGAGACAGAGAGAGAAATGGAGTTTACTTTCATTCTCTTAATCGCCGTGAAATAGGGGCTTTTGCTGTAAGTTTCAGTGAAACAGTGTTCAGCAAACACACACGCAGTGAAATTGTGCACATTGTGTGTTTTTTTTGTAGTTAGAGCGTTGTAAATACTCACGGCTCGCCTCCCTCGCCATAGTAAGCTCATGCGACATAGCGCATGTGAGATAAATGACGTCAGTATAATAACCGGTTATGATTATTACTGAACCGATACCGAATTGTCCGCGTCTGCATCGCGGTGCACCGAAGAAACGATTAATTTTGACACCCCTACTACCAAACACTTTTGCACAGGACTGCCACTGAAGCATAAAGCATAACCTTAAGTCTGTATGACAGTCTGGCGGAAAGTTAAGATTTTCTCAAGCCACCATAAATATTAGAGGTGTGAAACTACACTGGTCTTACGGTTCGGTTCGGTTACGATTATCATGCCATCGATTCGGTTCAATTCGATATCTCGGTCCATCACGGTGCATTGACGATGCTTTCCATAAACAGTTTTATATTTTCTTCACAGCAGCAATTCTAATACAAGAATGTATAAATATATTTACATTTATATACTATTTGTAATACAATTTTGTCATTTAATACAAACAGTCAGAGATATGAACTGTGCCTTTAAACAACACGAGCATTTATAGCAAATAATATAAAAAAATATGAATATCCCGCTCGCTCTCTGATCCTCGTCTACCAAGTTCTCTTACACCCCTATGATTGGTCACACGCTCAACAGAAAGGGCTGCGATTGGCTCTTGCACGCTGGGCTCTTCACAGATGAGTGACACTGATAAACTGCAGCGGCGATCACAGCTGATCCATGAGACACACGCTCGTGTCCGTATCCAGACGTATCGCTGTAAAATAGCCGAAAAGAGAGGAAAAGTCACGCCAGCAGGTCAAATGGGCCACAGAGAGAAATGGAGTTTACTTTCATTCTCTCAATCACAGTGAAATAGGGGCTTCTGCTGTAAGTGTCAGTGAAAGACTGTCCAGCAAACAAACACACACAGTGAAATTGTGCACAGTTTGTGCGTTTTTAAGTAGTTGGAGCATTGTAAATACTCGCGCTCACGGCTCGCCTCCCTCGCCATAGTAAGCTACAGCGACAGCGCATATGAGATAAATGATGTCACTACATATCAACTGGTTATGATTTTTACTGAACCGATACCGAATTGTCTGCGTCTGCATCGCGGTGCACTGAAGAAACAATTACTTTTGACACCCCTAATAAATATGATATATTTAATAATATGATATATTATTTCTATTTTATTTTATTATAATATATATATATATATATATATATATATATATATATATATATATATATATATATATATATATATATATATATATATACATACAGTTGAATTCAGAATTATTAGCCTCTTTTGAATTTTTTCTTCTTTTTTAAATGTCCCAAATGATGTTTAACAGAGCAAGAATTTTTCACAGTATGTCTGATAATATTTTTTCTTTTGGATAAAGTCTTATTTGTTTTATTTAGGCCAGAATAAAAGCAGTTTTTAATTTTTTAAACACCATTTTAAGGACCAGATTATTATACCCTTTAAGCGGATTTTTTTCGATAGTCTACAGAACAAACCTTCATTATACAATAACTTGCCTAATTACCCTAACCTGGGGTGCGTTTCCCAAACAACGAGTAACTCGCGGCTGAACTATCATAGTGCGACGCATCGTTTGGCAAAAGAACGATGTAGTGACGAGTGTTTCCCAAAACCCGTAGTTTCTCTGTCGCTGATCCATCGCTTGACCCACGTTAGTTATAACGTAAAACACCCATAATGATGCTCTAAACGGGGTGGAGTAACTTCTTTAGAGAACAACCCCATCATTTCTTTGTGCAAATTATATTGTTTTACACAAACACGCATTTCAAATAAAATCCAATATTAGTTTTGGTAAAAACATCCTCTCGCTTTCCATATTATTTAAAATATAAGTAAATGGCACATATAGGGCCAATGTTTGCTTTACTAATATTATTGAGAAGTTGAACATTACATATTCTATTCTATAAAATAAAATCACTTACAAAAGCTAACACTATTCTAATATCATATATAAATCATATAAATAAATAAATAATGAGGCGATTTATTATAAATATATTTACTTTAATAATAATATTAATAATATTAATGATGATGATGATGATGATTATTATTATTATTTAGGATATTGTTTATTTATTTAAAAAAAAAAATACAATTTGACACATGCAAACCACAGCAGAAAGTTCTAACCAACAGACCCATGTCATATACAGCAGAGATACTTAATAAATAACCCACTATAAAATAAAAGAATTAACGTATACTATGTTTTTTATTTTCACAAGCTTTGGAGACATAACATAATTTCCGCTTTTAAATATACCTATAGTTTTCGCCATGAGGCTGTGTTCAAAATGATATCAATGTTTTCAAAGTGCACTGCGAAGGGAGCACAATTGTAAACATGAAGCTCGCTAAAACTGAACTGTAAAAATACTTTGAAAGCAAATTACACCTAAGAGAGATTAACTTAATGCTTTTTTATTTTTAATAATTCCAACTTTGAATGTTAGAATGTTCTAAATGAATAGGGCATAGGGGGGATAAGTGGGAATAGAACACAGCCAGGAACTATGCTTTTAACTACAGCTCCAGAGGTGTCGTTTTAAGTGCTCAAGTTTGCGAATGTTCGTTGGAGCGATGGATCTGGGAAACAGCAAATCAACGAACTATGTTTGTAACGACGGAACTTGCGACCTTAGTTGGCTAACGATGGTTTTGGGAAACGCACCCCAGCCTAGTTAACCTAATTAACCTAGTTAAGCCTTTAAATGTCACTGTAAGCTGTATAGAAGTGTCTTGAAAAATATCTAGTCAAATATTATTTACTGTCATCATGGCAAAGATAAAATAAATCAGTTATTAGAAATGAGTTATTAAAACTATTATGTTTAGAAATGTGTTGAAAAAAATCTTCTCTCTGTTAAACAGAAATTGGGGAAAAAATAAACAGGGGGGCTAATAATTCTGACTTCAACTATATATATATATATATATATATATATATATATATATATATATATATATATATATATATATATACAGTATATATATATATATATATATATATATATATATATATATATATATATATATATATATATATATATATATATATATTATTATTATTATTATTTTATTAATATTATTATTTTATTATTATTATTTTTACTACTACTACCGTGTGTGCTGTTTTTATTTATTTTTTTTATTATTATATATGTATGTTATTTTTTTATGTCAATTTTATAAATGCTTTGGCAATACATTTGTAACATTTGTCATGACAATAAAGCAACTATTAAATTGAATTTGTAATACTGAAAATCTATTAAAATTCTGGATTTCACCAAGTTGAAAAACTTTTTTTAAACAGCCACTTGAGTTTTGCTCAACTTGTACTTTTCCACTGTCATAAATTGCCATTTTTGCTTGACCCAAAAGAAAATTTAATAACTGACAAAATAAAAAACGACGTTTACGTGTATACTTATAACCACAAATGAAAGTTTACAAAAAAAAGGCTCACCAAAACAAACAAACAAATTAGTTAAAACCTGAAAAAAAAGTAAGCCTGTTACAAAACATTAAAGCGTGATATAGGGTCTTACGTTGAGAACAAAAAGGACATTCATCACTATTACCTGGATTTATAATTGATACAAACGCATTCCCAGCTATGGCACCATGCAAGAATCTCCATTGCAAATTGCAAAGAGAGAGAGAGAGAGAGAGAGAAAGAGAGAAAGAGAGACCGCTGGCCCGAGCTCTCAGTGGTGACACGAAACGGAAGTCAGGGTTCAGCAATCTCCTTTTCCTCTTTTCTTCAATTCATGACCTCTCTCCACACACTCCGACAGCAAGACCCGCTCAATAACTCGCACATGCACACACAAACACAACGACCACAACACACACACACACACCTGCTAATGCAGACAGTGTAAACCGCTCATTATCTCTTAGACATATTCTCACACACTTCACTGTACACAAACAGTGACGCTTTTGGGGCACAGCAGGACACATCAACATCTTTCGTAGGTCTTGGAACAACATTTCTGTGAGTCCCAAACATGGCTTTTGAATACATCTCTGCAAACAAAGGGAAGTGTTGGGCTGAACAGAATGTTGTTTGAGCTGCTTATTGCAAATCGTACAGAAAACGAGCTAAACGTGTCTCCTACACTCTCAGAAATAAAGGTCCGCAAGCTGTCACTGGGGTGGTACCTTTTTAAAAGGTACAAATTTGTACCTACAAGGTCTAAATTAATAATTTAAGGGTACATATCAGTACCTAAAAAGTACAAAAGTGTTCCTCTTAAAATTTTTAGGTACTAATATATACTTTTGAGGTACCAATATGGACCCTTTAAGTACAAATGTGTACCTTTTGAAAAGGTACCACCCCAGTGACAGCCCGCGTACCTTTATTTCTGAGAGTGAATGAGGACCATGTTTTCAAACTCACAGTTAAATACCACAGATATTTAAACAAGCCAGGATCATTCTGATTATGTACCACTATATACATTTCTGGAGAGTGCCAAATACGTCCCAGGAGGTACGCTTTTTGCAGTTTTTGTTTTCGTGAATCCACCAGAGGCCGCTGTGTACACTTTTTGAGATCACAAATTTGTCTCGCGAGAGCCATTCGCGCCTGCTGTTCTCGCGTAAATCCACCAGAGGTCACTGTCGACTAACTGACTGACTGACCGATCGATTGACCCACCCTCCTCCTTCCCTAAACCCAACCAATAGTGTTTTCAAAACCAATCCAGAAAAGGAAAAGCCCTCGCCTGATTTTTTACCACATTTTCAGTTTTTACCACATTCACACCCTGTTATTTATTTGTTTATTTTATTTTTGGCTTCTGTTTTTGTCTTACCTGTTTTCTGGAATCGTTCTTTGTCAGACTCGAACCCCGTCATCGTGGTTAACTCCTCTCTGTGTCTCAAGTCTGCCGACGTACATGGTGAGCTACTGGACAAACTGGTAACAGCAGGAAAGCCGTCCATACAGAGGTCAGCGGTTAGCTGGGAAGCGCGAAAAGAAATGGCATCGTACCGGCCCGTAGCGTCCATTTTAAAGATGAAATGCAGCCATACTGTACGTACTTCTGGCTACATAATTTACCATCTCCAGAAATGTATATAGGGCTACGTTTTCAGAATGAGCCTATGTTGAAGCCTTGAAGCTGCCCTGTAAGGAAAATCTGGGTATATGTAGGCGTAGCTGAACAAAAAGAGATCAGTATATAGAAATAGCAAATTGGTAAATGTAAAACTCCAGTGGACAACAGGCCAATCAGAACACAAAGCAGACTGTTACGTGACTCACGGACCATGAGTCACGCATTTGCATGTACTTTTGCATTTGCATTTGCAGCCACATCATCAAAAAAACACAGTCTCATATGTAGCGCTGAGATCATTAATATGAAACGCCTCAGGTTGCGTTTGATAAGCCATAATATTTCCAAGCGAGACAACAATGATCATTTTTTTTTCCCTTGGCTATTTTTAAGCTCATATTTAACTTACCGTGTACAGTATGTGGGACGTTTATTTTGGAAACTCAACCGCAGATTGTTTACTATGGGTTACTGGGCAATGACAGCACGAAGCATGTTCAAACTCACCTCAGGACGCAAAATGCAAGATTTAACGATTATACATTTATTCAGCTCCTCTCAGAAGAGTCGTAATTTCATCTTTAGGTAATTTATCTTGTTTCAAGAGTTCACACTTAGCCGATGATTGATTATAAAGCTTGTTTAGCATGCTGTCCCGGGAGAGAGCCCTGAGCTCATAAGATCCTTGAGCCCGGGGCTCCCTCCCGTTTGCAAGGCGAGAGGGGAGTTTGAGCTTAGGTATATCTCGAGAACTCCCCTGCTGTAGTAGCTAATGAACAGATAGTGATTGCTCTTAAGAGATAGCTACCTACTAGGAAAATGTCTATGGTGCTGATTTGGATTAGTCAATTAACTTAAGTCGCATGTTTTTGGATGGTGGGAGGAATCCGGGGAACCCGGGGGAAACCCACGTGAGCACGGTGGAGAACGTGTAAACTCTGCACTGAAACGTCGGCTGGCTTGGTAAGGACTTGAACCAGTAACGTTCTTGCCGTGAGGCAACAGTGCTAACCACTGTGCCACCATGCCACCCATCTAGGAAAGGAGGAGGAGTAGGGGTGGAAGGGGGGATTCTTCAAAACGAAGATGGCTGTTATATGGAACTTAGGTTATTTATAGTGGCTTAGGAATCGTCTGATTGGTGAATCATAAATTGGATAATGCGGGACCGGCTGCAAGCAATCATAAGCACATGATCCACTCCAAATTAGTTTATAAATAAACTTCACTTATTGTGAAATTTGATGCGTATGTTTCAGCAAACACATGCAGACTGCTGAATAGTGTCCAATCACTCAGCTCAACTGTCATGTATTCATGCAGATGCTCATATTAACTCCTGGCTGTGTTTTTTTTTGACAATATAGCTTAAAAATACAACACAATGTACCTCAATCAGTCTTTTTTGTCAAGTTTAATTAGAATTTAGCATTTATACTCAACAGATCTCGTGAGCAAAGTAGGTTAATGTTACTCTGATGGGTTTATATTTGTCTGTGTTCAGCATATGCCATGTCTATGTGTGTGTGTGTTTGAGCTTCATGTCAGAGAGCAGATATTATTGATATTCATGACACAATCCAAATATGCTCAATTATTTTATTCTTTTACATTTTTTTGTCTTTATGTCATTTATTTCTTCCGAATTTAAAATAAAAATATTGTTATCTGAGTTTGCATGTTCTCCCTGCATTTGCGTGGGTTTCCTCCGGGTGCTCCGGTTTCCCCCACAGTCCAAAGACATGCGGTACAGGTGAATTGGGTAAGCTAAATTGTCCGTAGTGTATGAGTGTGAATGAGTGTGTGTGGATGTTTCCCAGAGATGGGTTGCAGCTGGAAGGGCATCCGCTGCGTAAAACACATGCTGGATAAGTTGGCGGTTCATTCCGCTGTGGCGACCCCAGATTAATAAAGGGACTAAGCCGAAAAGAAAAAGAATGAATGAATATTGTTATCTGGAGCATTTTCCCCTCAGAAAATCATAGCTATAGTTTAAACAACTGGTATTGTGTTGTCTAAAAATGAACAACATGCATAAATCATGACATTTGTTATTTTGACCAATTACCATTGTACGCAAAAAGGAGGACAATTTAGAAGAAATGTCACAGAAAAACATGTTTTAAGCACATACTGAACCTATAAATAGTACAATTTCAAGTTGTCATTGAATATTTTTCCATGAGCTGTATAACTTGACGTCTGTTTTAATCTAGATTTTCTTTTTTTTGACAATATAACAACTATAGGATATGTCAGTAGCATTGCAAGATGCTATTTGCACAAAACATAGCCTCTGTTTTGCATAAAACATGCAAATAGCAAGATGTCATTCACACAACACAACAAGCTAGTTGTATTTCCGTTCGGTGCCCACAAAAAAAAAAACCCCCATAAACATATTCAAACAGCATGTAGTAAACGAATACAGCTTTTCTCGCTCATATTTTCTCACCATCTCTCCTTTAAGTCAGCACGCAGCTTCTGTTTCACCCGGACAGCAGGCAAACAGAACAATAAATCAATCTCTCGTTCAGCACGCCGCATCACACAAAACCCAGAACAGGCACTGTACGTGAACACACACGCCACAGACACATCAAAAACACACTGCCTTCCCCTTCTCATTTCCTTCTCTTGTCTGTCTCTCTGGCGGTGGCCATAAACAGGCAGCTTTCAGACGGGCGGGAGGCGAGAGCAGATGAAGGAGTGTGCAAACAACACGACTCTGAAAACCAGGGTCTGGGAGAGCACACTGTGATAATGAACATGCAGAATATCTATATCAATGGAATAAAGAAAGCAACTACAATAACATGGATTAATCTTAGCTAATCTTAGCAGCCCTACTGTGGAGCTCAGCCAGCTTTCAGAATTAGAAAGTGAGAGCAAACCCCTGACGTGATGGCAGATCCATTCATTGTTATAAAAGCGCTTTTTGCTTTACAATTTTAATACATTTATTTTTCATGCTGAAAAGAAGATGCTCTTTACACAATGCAAAGTGAAAATCATGTGCAATATATATATATATATTGAAAATCAGATTTCCATATGAGTTGTTTGATTAGCAGAATATTTACGCAACTGCAAAATAGATGGTGAAAAACAATGCAAATAGATGATGACAAACTCCAAAATGAAAAAAATGCACCTAAAAAGCCCCTAAAATCTTTCTAAATGACTCATGCGGATTCATATCTACATCATATTTATTTCTGCTATATTTGTGAGTCACTGGTTTCAGAATATCATCTACTTTTGTTCCACGGAGGAAAGAAAGTAAGCCATACCGTCAGGGTTTGAAATGACAAGCGTATAAGAGACAAAATCTGAATTCAGGAACTATGAAAAGTGCAAAACTAAGAGGAAATGAAATGTGAAATAACACAGATCTCGGCAGTTTAAAACACACATTTACAGTACATCAAGCTATTTGGACAAATCGAAACATACTTTTCACCCTAATGCAATTCAATAGGGCACTATAAAGGCTAAAGAACTTAATTCTTATATTTGCTTAATTTTTGCAGCCTAGGGCTATACTTCTCACCATGGATTGTATCTTTTCTAAATCAGTAGTGTAAAGTCATGCTTATTGCTCAGAAAACTAAAACAAACCAACAAAATTAAAATTTAATTGAACACACCCCATCCCATAAAGTACAGTATAGTACTGTCCTATTGTGGAAAGGCACAGCTGAAAATCTATGGTTAAAGTGCCACCCAGCGGCCAAAAGCTGTTGGCGCACGTGGATACAGCCATGGCGGCGGTAACAACGGCGGTAAAAGAAACGTTTTGAACTAGTGACATCTGTACATTGGATTGATTTTTTTAAGTTAACTGGTTGCATACAATTTATATGGGCTGAATTTAAACAAATAAATGAAGTTGAACATTACTAAGTGAAGTTTATTTATAAACTAATTTCGAGAGGATCACGTGATTATGATTGAACACAGCTGGTTAAGCATTAACCATGTATTACCAACCAATCAGACGATCCCTAACCCACTATAAAGAGCCAGGGTTTCTTACTACAGTCATCTTCGATTTGAAGAATCCCCCCCTTCCACCCCTACTCCTCCACCTTTCCTTTCATAGGGCGGCACGGTGGCCCAGTGATTAGCACTGTTGCCTCACAGCAAGAACGTCACTGGTTCTAGTCCTTTAACAGAGTGGCTGTCGTTTCTGTGCGAAGTTGGCATGTTGTTCCCGTGCGCGCGTGGGTTTCCCACGGGTTCTCCGGTTTCCTCCCACATTCCAAAAACATGCACCACAAGTTAATTGATCAATCAAAATTTAGCACTAGTCAAACTTTTATCCATCAGCATATCTCTTTATAGCAATTATTTTCTGTCAAAAGGGGGGAGTTCTCGAGATCTACCTGAGCTCAAAGCTCCCCTCTCGCCCTGCAAACGGGAGGGAGCCCAGGGCTCAAGGACCTTTGGGCTCAGGGCTCTCTCCCGGGACAGCATGCCAAACTTGCTTTATAATCAATCATCAGCTAAGTGTGAACTCTTGAAATTTAATTGTTTAAATTCAACACATATAAATTGTTTGCCTTTTAAGAAAAAAAGGTAGCAAATCCAATGAATCACATCAAAATGAACCCCAACCCTTCCATTCCCTCCATACATTAAGCCCCACAGTAACTCCCATTCAGAAGTGCCCGAATTCCCACAGTCCTCTGGCCGCTCATTCATTCAGGCTGTGCTAACACTTGTGCACCATTAGAGGGGGCTTCCATTGTGGCCCGGTTAAAGGGTACGGGGACAGAGAGCCGCACTGTTGTGGTACAAAAGGCCATTCTGTCCTGCGCCGGCGGCCCAACATGCCCTGATGTAGTTAGACACTTGAGCGCACTTCACACGAGCCCCCCTTCCCGCTGTAAACCAATAAGCCCAACGTATGAAGACCTGCTGATAGCTGCTCCTTATGAAATTTGGTTTTTCCACAATAAAGTCAAAGGGAAATGTCAGCCGCAGCCCATTTTTGGTCCTATAATGAGAGTGCAGAATTGGAGAATTGGGGTCGTGACTTGAATTTATTCACGGGGAATTGATTAGATCATGAAGAGCGGGTGTTTTATCATTGAATGGAGACAGGTGGTTTTCGAGGTGACAGGATGAGTGAAAAAAAAAAAACTAAAGTTGTTGGATTCTGGTTATGTGGATGAACATTTGTTTTTGGAATAAAGTGAATCTGCAAAAGAAAATAATAATTATAATAACTAGGAAATGGCGTTTCGGTGTGGAGTTTGCAAGTTCTCCCTGTGTTAGTGTGGGTTTCCTCCGGGTGCTCCGGTTTCCCCCACAGTCCAAAGACATGCGGTACAGGTGAATTGCGTAGACTAAACTGTCCGTAGTGTATGTGTGTGAATGAGTGTATGGATGTTTCCCAGAGATGGGTTGCGGCTGGAAGGGCATCCGCTGCGTAAAAATGTGCTGGATAAGTTGGCGGTTCATTCCGCTGTGGCGACCCCAGATTAATAAAGGGACTAAGCCGACAAGAAAATGACTGAATGAATAACTAGAAAAGTAAAGTTGGTAGACAAACTTTATGGTGGCTTGAGAAAGCCTCGTCTGAAATTTTGAAGTAGCTTTAAAAATTAATTAATTAAAGTCGTTTTTAAGAAGTTTGAAACAGTTGGCATAGATAGAGAACTACATACAGTGCATCCGGAAATTATTCAGAGCGCTTCACTTTTTCCACATTTATTTATGTTACAGCCTTATTGCAAAATGGATTAAATTCATTTATTTCCTCAAAATTCTGCACACAATACCCCATAATGACAATGTGAAACAAGAGTTTTTGAAATTGTTGCAAATTTATTAAACATAAAAACCCTAAAAAAAAAATCACATGTGCATCACAGTGGCGGCTGGTCAATAGAGGGCGCTGCGGCGCCCTCCCTTCAAGTTAGACCCCTTTAATATGTTAATGTTTATTATCACAAATATTAACAAAATAAATTGATTTAATTATAACATTCTAACATTTATTGTAGTCATACTAACATTTATTGAAAAAAAAAATGAATGAACAATATTTTTTCATATGTGTGCGGGGCGCCGGACTAATGAGTGTCTATGTAGGTACATGAACTTTTGCAATGCACGTGATATGACGATAAGCTCTAATTGGCCAGTTTTAAATTGTCTTTGGTGCGCAGCGCTCTGCGTCCCGAACCCTCCCATTTTTGTTGTTAGAACGAATCATATTTGTTTTTATATGATTGGCCTTGTGTGATTGGACCATTCTCACCAAAGAGCTTAGAATGCAATTTCTCGAGATGAAGGAAAATTCTGTTGTATCTTTGCAAAGATATCCGTTCACAAGGCGTTTGGATGAAGAAAAAAAAAGAATCAAAAAGCTTGGACCAGATCGATCTTCCTTGCAAATTCACCAGTAGTCAAGTGATGGCGAGCGTGCGTATATTCGGGGCTTTTCCAGCACAAGTTATGACAAACGGAGTTGGCTGGCAGGTTGTGATGTGAGTTATGCCTTTTACTGTTTCCGTGTTTGCTGTTTCAAACAGCATGACGCAAGAGAGGCTGAATGCATTGGCCATGCTGTCAATAGAGAAGACACTGGTGACTGAGGTGACTGACTTTAACCAAAAGATTATTGAGAAATTTTCAAGCCAGAAAAAAAGGAGAGCAAAATGTATTTTTAAGTAGTGCTACTGGCCAATGATTAGGCAACATTTGTGTGTGTGTGTGTGTGTGTTTACTGATTATCTTGATTACTTCATTACTGATAATAAACTCAAATTGAACTAAAATTAATTGATTTGTGATGCATTTATTGTATGCTTTAGTCATATTTTAGTTTTTTGATACGTCACCTGAAAATGGCTTTTACACCCCCCCCCCCCCCCCCCCCCCCCAATTCACTATAATCTTCCATGTGAAGCTGCTTTGACACAATCTACATTGTATAAGCGCTATACAAATAAAGATGAATTGAATTGAATTGAATATTCACAGCCTTTGCAGTGAAGCTCTAAATACAGCTCAGGTACATTCTGTTTACACTGATCATTCTTGAGATGTTTCAGCAGCTTAATTGGAGTTCACCTGTGGTTAATTCAGTTGATTGGACATGATTTGAAAAGGCATACACCTGTCTATATAAGGTCCCAGGGTTGACAGTGCATGTCAAAGCACAAACCAAGCATGAAGACAAAGGAATTGTCTGTAGACCTCCGAGACAGGATTGTCTCGAGGCACAAGGCTGGGGAAGGTTACAGAAAAATTTCTGCTGCTCTGAAAGTTCCAATGAGCACATTGGCCTCCATCATCCGTAAGCGGAAGATGTTTGGAACCACCAGGACTCTTCATAGAGCTGGCCGACCATCTAAGCTGAGTGATCGGGGGAGAAGGGCCTTAGTCAGGGAGGTGATTAATAATGTGATGATCACTCTGTCTGAGCTCCAGCGTTCTTCTGTAGAGAGAGGAGAACCTTACAGAAGGACAACCATCTGTGCAGCAATTCACCAATCAGGCCTGTATGGTAGAGTGGCCAGACGGAAGCCACTCCCCGCCTGGAATTTGCCAAAAGGCATCTGAAGGACCCTCAGACCATAAGAAACAAAACTCACTGGTCTGATGAGACTAAAATTGAACTCTTTGGAGTGAATACCAGACGTTATGTTTGGAGAAAACCAGGCAGCGCTCATCACCAGGCTAATACCATCCCTACAGTGAAGCATGGTGGTGGCAGCATCATGCTGTGGGGATGTTTTTCAGCAGCAGGAACTGAAAGACTAGTCAAGGCAGAGGGAAAGATGAATGCAGCAATCTACAGAGACATCCTGAATGAAAACCTGCTTCAGAGGGCTCTTGACCTCTAGACTGGGGCGACTGTTCATCTTTCAGCAGGACAATGACCCAAAGCACACCGCCAAAATATCAATGGAGTGGCTTCACAACAACTCGGTCAATGTCCTTGAGTGGCCCAGCCAGAGCCCAGACCTAAATCCTATTGAACATCTCTAGAGAGATCAGAAAATGGCTGTACACAGTCGCTTCCCATCCAACCTGATAGAGCTTGAGAGGTACTGCAAAGAAGAATGGGCAAACATTCCCAAAGACAGCTGTGCCAAGCTTGTGGCATCATATTCAAATAAACTTAAGGCTATAATTGCTGCCAAAGGTGCATTAACAAAGTATTGAGTAAAGGCTGTGAATACTGATGTACATGTGATTTTTCAGGTTTTTATTTTTTTAATAATTTGCAACAATTTAAAAACTCTTTTTTTCACATTGTCATTATGGGGTATTGTGTGGAGAATTTTGTGGAAATAAATGAATTTAATCCATTTTGGAATAAGGCTGTAACATAAAAAAAATTTGGAAGAAGTGAAGAGCTATGAATACTTTCCGAATGCACTGTATAGGTTAGCAGGTTTCTAGTAGGATTGGCATGTTTCTTGGTAGGTGGTTGCTAGGGTGTTCTAAGTCGTTGCTAAGGTGTTGCTAGGGTGTTCTGAGTGGTTGCTAGGGTGTTGCTAGGGTGTTTTAACAGTTTGTTAAGGTGTGCTAGGCAGTTGCTAAGGTGTTCTGAGTGGTTGCTCGGCGGTTGCTAAGGCGTTGCTAGGGTGTTCCAGGTAGTTGTTAAGGTGTTGCTAGGTGGTTGCTACTCTATTCTGAGTGGTTGCCAGGTCGACCACTGAGCCGTTGCTAAGGCATTGCTAGGCGGTTGCTAAGTTGTTCTGAGTGGCTGCTTAGGCATTGCTAGGTTGTTCTAGGTTGTGGCTAAGGTGTTGCTAGGCGGTTGATAGGGTGTTATGAGTGGTTGCTAGGGTGCTCTAGGTGGTCGCTAAGGTGTTGCTAGGCGGTTGCTAAGATGTTGCTAGGGTGTTGTGATTGGTTGCTAAGGCGTTGCTAGGTGGTTGCTATGGCGTTCTGAGTGGTTGATAAGGCGTTGCTAGGGTGTTTTGAGCGGTTGCTAAGGCATTGCTAGGTGATTGATAAGATGTTACTAGGTGGTTGCTAAAGTGTTGTGAGTGGTTGCTAAGGTGTTGCTAGGTGGTTGTTATGGTGTTCTGAGTGGTTACTATGGCGTTGCTAGGGTGTTCTGAGTGGTTGCAAGGCGGTTGCTTAGATGTTCTGGGTGGTTGCTAAGGTGTCGCTAGGCAGTTGCTAACGCGTTGCTAGGGTGTTCTGAGTGGCTACTAAGGTGTTGCTAGGCAATTGCTAGGGTGTTCTAGGTGGTTGCTAAGGCATTGCTAGGCCATTGCTAAGGTGTTCTGAGTGGTTGCTAGGCTGTTCTGGGTGGTTGGTAAGGTGTTGTTAGGGTGTTCTAGGTGGTTGCTAAGATGTTGCTAGCCTGTTGCTATGGTGTTCTGATTGGTTGCTAAGGTGTTGCTAGGCAGTTGCTAAGGCATTTTGATTGATTGCTAGGCAGTTGTTAACATAAATTACCATGGATATGAATTAGCATGTCACTAGCATGTTTCTAGTATAAACTAGCATGTTGTTCGCAAGAATTTAGTATGAATTAGCATGTTGCTAGTATGTTTATAGTATGAATTAGCATGTCGCTAGTATGATTAGTATGATTTGGTATGCTTTGAGTATGTCCAATGTAAAGTGAGTGGCAGTTTTTTTACAATGGAAGTCTTTGGGACAGTTGCTAGGGTGCTGTAAATGGTTGCTAGGGTGTGGCTAGTAAGATGAAAGGTCATCAGTGATTGGCAGATTGCTAGTCTGAGTTAAATGAGTCCAACCTTAAGTCTGTATGTGTATGACAGTCTGGCGCAAAGTTATGAGGTCACAAAGTTTGGTCCAATGTTAAGTCAATGGGACTTTTCCAAATTTTCCAGGTCAGTTTTCGGAAAACCTTAAGCCGGATCAGTTGGAAAAGATATAGCAACCCGAGGCAGACCAGTTTGGAGGTTTGGTGTTAGTTTGGTAGTTGTAGTATGAACGGTCTAGGAGGAGATGCATATAGAAATTAGTCTCAGAGGAAGAAGAAGACGGAAGAATAATAAGTTTATGTAGGATAACAGTATGTTGGCTTTCTTAAGCCACCATAATAATAATAATAATAATAATAATAATAATAATAATAATAATAAAAGGTGAGGGAGGTAGATTAATTAAATTAATTTATGCCTAAACAGTAGCCAATTGTTTGTAAGATGAAGATTACAGTTTGATTCTGTGGTAATAAATGAACTGATAAAACACAAACATGAACGTCTACCAATTGCCAAATATGGAAATATGTTATTTCATATGCTTGCATCAGTAATAAAATAAGTACATATTGGAGGCTTGTGGCGTGTGAGGAATTTCAATCAAAACGTCGACATATTACTGAATAGAGGCTGTGCTCATTAGAGTAACAAATGACCTGCTGTTATCTTCTGATATTTTCATCTCTCTCTCTCTCTCTCTCTCTCTCTCTCTCTCTCTCTCTCTCTCTCTCTCTCTCTCTCAGTATTACTGCAACGTCAAGCAGCCTTTAATACTATTACCAACAATGTATATATAAACAAATGAAGTCATAATTATTAGCCCTCCTGAATATTAGCCCCCCTGAATATTAGCCCCCCTGTTTATTAGCCCCCCTGTTTATTTTTTCCCCCAATTTCTGTTTAATGGAGAGAAGATTTTTTCAACACATTTCTAATCATAATAGTTTTAATAAGTCATTTCTAATAACTGATTTATTTTATCTTTGCTGTGATGACAGTAAATAATATTTGACTAGATATTCTTCAAGACACTTCTATACAGCTTAAAGTGACATTTAAAGGCTAAACTAGGTTAATTAGGTTAGCTAGGCAGGTTAGGGTAATTAAGCAAGTCATTGCATATCAATGATTTGTTCTGTAGACAATCAGAAAAAAATATAGTGTAAAGGGGCTAATAATTTTGTCCTTAAAATGGTGTTAAAAAAATTTAAAACTGCTTTTATTCTAGCCGAACTAAAATAAATAAGACTTTCTCCAGAAGAAAAAATATTATCTGTTAAACACAATTTGGGAAATATTTAAAAAAGAAAAAAATAATTTAATATTAATAATTCTGTATATACTACTACTACTACTACTACTACTAATAATAATAATAATAATAATAATAATAATAATAATGTATATATACATGTGTATATATATACAAACTGTATATATATAACAAAAAAAGTATAATTATAAATAAATAAAAGTATTGTTGTTATTATACAATTACTATTCTAAATAAATAACAGAAATTAATCCTAAATGTAACTGAAAAAACAATCGAAAGACAAAATTGTAGTGATGTTGAGATAATTTAAGAAATCTTTCGAATGAATATTAATTTTATTACAAAAAAAAGATGTTTTATAGAATTATCTGTTGTCTTAGACCCGACACATGACAGAGAATTAGATTTAATAAGTCTTACCTCCTGACTCATCATCCCTTCTTTTTTGCTTCATACAAAAAATCTATCAGGAGCCATGCTTGGTCTAAATAAGATCACCATCATATTATTTAAACTTTGTTTTGTCGACTTGCAAAACTCACTGCGTGCCGGCACATCCGCATAAAAGATAGCTATGCTGGTTTCACAACGCATGAGCGGCGCGGCTATAATTTTCGGCGTGCATGTTCACAACCAGGAGCAGAGCAGCGCGTCAGCGTCAAGCAGGAGAGGTGCGTGCGTGAGGCGCGCGGGTATGGCTTTTTTTTCTGCGCACATGCTCAGTTTGTTTTTTGGTTAAACTACATTGCTTTTATCAGCGTTGGTTCGTTTGCACATGGCGAATACGTCTTTATTCAGGGAATGCCTCTTAATAAATACACTAAAGTAAATCGTATCTCAAAGCATTTATTGGGGCACGTGTCTGGGGGTCGCCACAGCGGAATGAACCGCCAACTTATCCAGCATATGTTTTTATGCAGCGGATGCCCTTCCAGCTGCAAACCATCTCATCCATACACACCTATTCACACTCATACACTACGGACAATTTTAGTCTACCCAATTCACCTGTACCGCATGTCTTTGGACTGTGGGGGAAACCGGAGCACCCGGAGGAAACCCACACCAACACGGGGAGAACATGCAAACTCCACACAGAAATGCCAACTGCCCCAGCCGAGGCTCGAACCAGCGACCTTCTTGCTGTGAGGCGACAGCACTACCTACTGTGCCACCGCGTCGCCCACATAATATTCATTCATTCATTTTCCTTTTGCTTAGTCTCTATTTCAGAGGTCGCCACAGCGGAATGAACCGCCAACTATTCTAGCATATGTTTTAAGCAGCGGATGCCCTTCCAGCTGCAACACAGTATTGGAAAGCACCCATACACACTCATTCACTCACACACTCGTGCACTACAGCCAATTTAGCTTACCCAATTCACCTATAGCGTATGTGTTTGGATGTGGGATAGGGATGTGCACATCGATGCTCGAGAATCAATATATCGATACTCAGAAGCTAATTTGGTATCGATATTTTTTTTAAGAGTATCGATATTTTAACTATATTTTCATAATTTCTGCATAACTAAATGTTTTAGCGTTGTGTACAGGATTGTCAGTGACGCTTTGTATACAAGACGTTACACCAATCAATCTGCGGCGGAACGTGACGTGAGTGGCAGAGAGGTAACACAGCGTGTTGAGGTGCTCATCAGCTGAAAGCGCTGCACGAGCAATATTTGTGATAAGAAATTTTTTGATAATTCAAATGACGTTGATATTTGGTTGATTTTAGGTTGCTAGAAAGTGACCAAAATCCAACGTCGAGCCAACATCTTAAACCAACGTCATATATGACGTCAAATACTGACATTTATTCATCAGGTACGGCAACCAAAATCCAACGTCTGATAGACGTCATAGGGGTAACGTTCACACAACGTCAAGCTGTAATATTATTAGATGTTGATATTTGGTTGGTTTTAGGTTGGACATTGACATTGGCCTTATGTTGAGTTCTGACATCAACCCGATTTTCATTTCCAAACAAAATGCAAAGTCCCCATGACGTTAGGATTCAGCGTCAATACGACGTCATGTTGACGTCCTGTGCCTGCTGATTGTTTAAGGCCATTTCGGTCATCATACAGTAAACATCCGTCATCTTCTCATCAGTGACATGCATCTAAACAGTCTCTGGGTCAATCCGCATAAAGATTTTGAACATCTTCATGGACACTTTTAATACTTACAACCAGTTTGCTGCAGTTATAAAGTGCACACGTCTTGAGGTAGTTCATTATGATGCGATTTACCTTCTACGGTATGTGCGATTTGATTGGACAGGAATCACAGGACTGATTTTTATAATCCCCATGGACAAGAAAAATAAAGTAGTTACTGCAGGTTGAAGGAAAGTAGTGGAGTAAAAGTACAGATACTGCATTAAAATGTACTCAAGGAAAAGTAAAAGTCCACATTTTTAAAACTACTCAGTAAACTACAATTCCTGAGAAAAACTACTCAATTACAGTCATTTGAGTATTTGTAATTAGTTACTTTACACCACTGCAGACAACACACCCTGAAACTTATAAAGAAGCAGAACAAAAACAAGCTGCCCAGTGTTCCTCTGCTCAGTCTCCCTCTGTCCAACAAAAGCCGTTATAGGAGAGTTTTAAAGGAGGCAAACCTCTCTCTCTCTCTCTTAATACAATTCAATTCAATAATTGCTTTATTGGCATGACATATGTTACAAATGTTTTGCCAAAGCATTTATAAAGTTTACATTAAGAAGAACACACACACACACACACATATATATATATATATTAGTGGTGGGCCGTTATCGGCGTTAACGTGCTGCGTTAACGTGAGACTCTTATCGCGCGATAAAAAAAATAATCGCCATTAATCTATTCTCAAAGTTGGGTGAGAGCTGGGTCTTTTCTACGCAAGCTATGATGACTTTCACCTTGATAGTTTAGCGCGGATGTATACCTGACCGGTGAGCCGTCTGGGAAAGAAGTGCCCTTCTGAATCAAATCAGCAGGATGTCTGACTCTAACTGCAGTTCGACAGTTTCACTAACTCACGAACATTTAATTCATGCCTTCGTGACAAACTGGGGTATTAGACGCAAATAAATGAGTAAGGACAGGTGAGAGTGTTATGGAATTTAATAACGCACGGCAAATGAGAAGAAAAAAAACTTCCGCATTTCGCGATGTGTGTGTGTGTGTGTGCGCGTCTGTGTGTCTGTGCGGTCCTTTACTGACAGCCGCCTGTGTGGATCTTGTCGGAAAATATGGCGAAAAGTTCTACATGACAGTAATAGTTTGTCAGTAATGCCACTAATATCTGCATACTCCACGTCTTTATTCTATTTCTGTTTAGTTTAGTTATGACTTTCTGTTTAGTTTAGTCGCATTAAGCAATCAAAAATCACTGTTCACATTAGGGTTGGGCCGATAGACGATGTCATCGTCCATCGCCGATGGCTGATAAACTTCACGATGCTGAGCCGGCATCGTGATCCATCACCCCGCCCCACATGTATATTGATATATAACTTATTATTTGTCATCTTAATAGCAATAACGGTGTTTTCATGAGCTGTGTGATATTATACTTATAGCTGCTGTTTGCACGGCTGACAGCATCGTGAAGAATAAATACATTGTGAGGATTATACAGCACCTCTCGCGCTTAAAATGTGTAGATTCAGTGGCAAACGCTGTTACCTGTAAACCCCGTCCCACAGACTCTACAGTGAATGGCTTTAGTTATTTTCATAGTGGACTTGAAGCCACTGGAAGTCTTTTATCCACTCTTGGAAAAGTGTAAATGGTGGATTAACATTCAGCACATGATCAGTAATAAGATGTGTCATTATTTAACTTTAGGTGCTTTCTAAAACTAAATCTGTCAATGTTAGTTTCATTCTCTCATCTTCAGCGCGTCACATTTCCGCGGCTGTTGCTCCTGTCATGTGAAGGCAGAAGGCGTTGACTGAGTGATTGACAGCTGATATTAACCAATCCATTCGCGTTCAGTTCTAGCGAAGTGGGCCAATAGGAAGAGCACAAGGGCGGGGCAAGCATTACAGGCTTTTTCACTTCAGCAAGTTCACACGACAACTGTTTTAATCTGTTCCTGAGCTCTGCGTTTGGTGTTTTAGGTGCAAAGATGCATTCTGCATAAATGTCTCCTAAATCCGCGCACGCAGTGAGGATTTTGCAGTGAAAACAGCTCGCACGGTAAAAATGTATGCACTAGCACAAACGCTTTCAAATACATATTTTAGGTCGCATAAAATATCAGGCGCAAGTGTGACCAAAACGGTCGAGCTCTAGCATCTTTACTTGTTATTATGTCCTCATAATAATATTAATAAAATAAGGAAGTTATCATTAATCACAATAAAAATTACAGTGAACTCCAAACGAACTCTCGTCTCGTCTCCGCCACCATCTGTGGGGAAAAGCCATTATGACACAGATCACTCCGCCTGATCATGCCAGAGTCCCGCGGAAAAAAAGTGATTGACAGGTGGTAATTTGTGTATAACTTTATTTATTTATGGTTTGGTTATGGGTAAAGCAAAGACCATGTGGGTCAGGTAGTGAAAACGATAGGCTACAATTATTAAATTCGTTATGAATTAATTGATATTTATCAACAAAGACCCCCACCCCGCCGAAGATACCATCGTCCATCGCCGATGTTCACATTAGACATCGTACGATGCCAAATTTGTCAACATCGCCCAACCCTAGTTCACATGGTGGACTCTTAATCAGAGTATTGTTTTAATCATATTAAAATCGTATTAAAGTATTGTTGCCCATGTAAACATACTCAATGTTTGACACCGTCAGGGCTCTCTGAACTTGCCTTTGCGAAGCAGCATTTTCTGTATGTACGTACATTAAAAGCAAGTATGAAATCGCTGTTTGGAGCTTATGTAGGCCTACAGTTCAACATTCATGTTTAACTGAATAAACAGTTAGTAAACACAAGTACATCTTATTGAACATCATTTATTTTCATCACCAATTATCATAGTAGAACAGTTTCTCAAGCAGATTGTGATGCATTTTGGAAACAGGAGATGAGCCCCTGGTCTAATGCGCCACCTGGCTTGAGAAACCCGTTCTCAAAGCCGTATAATTTGGGTAGCACACATATTCTGAATGCCTTCGGTAGAATTCAAATGAGCCATTTTAAGATTAATCTAGATTCATTTTGAAATTAATCTATGCCCACCTATAATATATATATATATATAATAAATCAGATGGCAACCCAGTGGCGCAGTAGGTAGTGCTGTTGCCTCACAGCAAGAACGTCGCTGGGTCGCAGGTTCGAACCTCGGCTGGGCTGGGTCAGTTGGCGTTTCTGTGTGGAGTTTGCATGTTCTCCCTGGGTTCGCGTGGGTTTCCTCCGGGTGCTCCGGTTTCCCCCACAGTCCAAAGACATGCAGTACAGGTGAATTGGGTAAGCTAAATTGTCCATAGTGTATGAGTGTGAATGTGTGTGTGGAAGTTCCCAGAGATGGGTTGCGGCTGGAAGGGCATCCGCTGCGTAAAATCGTGCTGGATAAGTTGGCGGTTCATTCCGCTGTGGCGACCCCGCAAGGGACAAAGCCGACAAGAAAATGAATGAATGAATGAATAATAAATCAGCTCTCTCTTTCTTGCTCATTACCATTAGGTGAATAATAACAAATATAAGTCTGTGTGTGTATCTGTGCAGTGTGTTTATACAGTATGTATGTGTATGCAGTGTGTATATACAATATGGATGTGTGTGTGTGTACAGTATATATCACACACACACTACAGTATATATATATATATATATATATATATATATATATATATATATATATATATATATATATATATATATATATATATATATATATTTACATGTAATGATTTTTTTGAATTAACATTATTTTGAAAAATTATATTAACATTTTAAATAAGAAGTGGTATCGATATCAGAATCAGAATCAGAATCAAAATCATTTTTATTGCCAAGTGTGCTTCACATACACAAGGAATTGGTTTTGGCAACAGAAGCTTCCAGTGTACATAAAGTGACAAATGACAACACAAAATTAAATATGAGAAAAGAAAAAGGCGAAAAACATTAGACATTAAACAGAGAAGCAGTAAGTAAAAAATATCTGGATGTTGAATTGTATGTTGTAAATATACAGGTTATAAGGTGCTGTGTACCAATGCGAATGGAGAAAGTATTGCATTGTATTGGTATCGAAATTTTTTTAACAAACAGTATCGGTATCGTATCGCCTTAAAAAATTGTGGTATCGCCCATCCCTACTGTGGGGAGGAAACCCACGCTAACACCGGGAGAACATGCAAACTCCACACAGAAATGCCATCTGGCCCAGTCGGGACTTAAACCAGCAACCTTCTTGCTGTGAGGCGACAGTGCTAACCACTGAGCCACCGTTCAGCCCTATACGATTTCTTTTTCTTTCTTTTTTTTTTTTTTTGCTGGTCACGCAGGAAAGAAATATATTCAAGTCATGTTCAACAGCAGTGCGCATGTAGACTATCAAGGTGAAATGAAATGAAAAGCCATGTGCTAATGAGAATATACATTTTCTTTTCCGTTTGCTAAGCCAACCTCAGTGTGCGTGTCATCAAATGCTGAGTGTGTGTGTGTTTCTGAGAGAGAGAGAGAGAAAGAGTGTGTGTATGCTCCCCAGGGAGCCTGAATGACGTCACCGATCTGGGCATCAAGGTTACCTCACTCCCCGCACGCAGACCACGAGAGGAAGAAGGGAGGAACGGAGGAAAAACAGAAGGAAGGAAGGAAAAGAAAAGACAGAGTTCTGATGGCTTGGTAGAGATATTGTGCTCTTTTTTTGAAACCGCACCAAACTAAATGAGATTATCTCTTATATTGTTCTTAACTTGAGCAGCAGGCTGCGGTCCAAAAACACAAACTGCAGGCAAGAGCATATGTGAAAGGACTCCGAATGCACACAAAAAGCAAATTATGCAAATGAATCCAGCTTTTGCTCGGAGCTAGAGTGTAAACGCAGCCCGGGAATCATGGGAGGGAGCCGTCCGAACGTCACGCTCGGCTGTAGAGCTGCTCTTCACAGCATATCGTCATCTATTAACTGCTTGCTTCCTGTCTTTCTGGGAATTTCTGCTTCCCTGACAGACTTCAAATAGCTTCCTTTCTGTTGTCCAAGCCTTCACGCAGGTGTTTGAGCAGAGAATGCTCAAGAAATGGATTCATAATCAGTGCTTTTGTACGGCAGTCCATTTCTTAACATGCTAAAAAAAAATTAAGATACAGTTGCAATCAGAATTATTCAACCCCCTGATTTATTAGCCCCCCTGTTTATTTTTTCCCCAATTTCTGTTTAACGGAGAGAAGATTTCTTCAACACATTTCTAAACATAATAGTTTTTATAACTCATCTCTAATAACTGATTTATTTTATCTTTGCCATGATGACAGTAAATAATATTTGACTAGATATTTTTCAAGACACTTCTATACAGCTTAAAGTGACATTTAAAGGCTTAACTAGGTTAATTAGGTTAACTAGGCAGGTTAGGGTAATTAGTAGGGCCAGACGGAATCTGCGGACATTTTTTGCTATTTCTGCGGAGAATTTTGGTAAAAATCTGCGGATTTCTGCGGAATTATTTTGGGAGTCTCATAACTAAAACCTTAATATGTTAAATAAAAAACAATATCTTTTTAACTTGTATTTAATGTTTAAAATGCAAATCTAATTAGATTAACTGTAAATAGTTAACTTTAAGTAAATAAACAGAATTAATGATGGGCTAAAAATCTGCGGAAATCTGCGGAAAATCTGCAGAAAATCTGCGGAATTCTGCGCGCGCAGATTCCGTGTGGGCCTAGTAATTAGGCAAGTTATTGTATAATGATGGTTTGTTCTGTAGACTATTGAAAAAATATATAGCTTAAAGGGGCTAATAATTTTGTCCCTAAAATGTTTTTAAAAAAATTAAAAACTGCTTTTATTCTAGCCGAAATAAAACAAATAAAACTTTCTCCAGAAGAAAAAATATTATCAGACATACTGTGAAAATTTCCTTTTTCTGTTAAACATCATTTGGGAAATATTTAAAAAAGAAAATAAAATTCAAAGGGGGTTCAATAATTCTGATTGCAACTGTATACATTTAAGATTTATAAATATAAGACAGAAGAAGACTTCCTTTCTAAAAGTGCTAATGAATATGTAAATGAATCATTTTAAGTAAATGATAAATTGTGTTTTTTTATGGAAATTATGTCTGCCATCAGATAAAATGGATGATTGTCATTTAATAAATAAATAAATAAAAATAATTTAGATTTGTCCATTTCATTCATTTATTTTCCTTCGGCTTAGTCTCTATTTCAGAGGTCACCACAGCGGAATGAACCACCAACTATTCCGGCATATGTTTTACACAGCGGATGCCCTTCCAGCTGCAACCCAGTACAGGAAAACACCCATACACACAAACACTCGTACACTATGGCCCATTTAGTTAATCAAATTCACCTAGAGCGCCTGTCTTTGGACTGTGGGGGAAACCAGAGCACTCGGAGGAAACACACACCAACACGGATAGAACAGTCAAACTCCACACAGAAATGCCAAGTGACCCAGCCGGGACTCGAACCAGCAATCTTTTTTGCTGTGAGGCGACAGTGCTAACCACTACACCACCAGGCTGCCACATTTGTCCATTTATTATTTTGTTTATTTTTTACCTCACTTTTCCTGTTTTAACCATATTTTTTGCTTGTTTTTCTGGGAAATAATTTTAAGTTTATATCTCTCAATTCTGTATTTGAATCAGGAGATTCTGACTTATTACTTAGAACACCAAGTAAACTTGCAGCTGTTTAATAATAACACAATATTGCAATTAAAAATACGGAGTTTATATCAATCATTTTACTCATTTATTTATTTTTTGTAGAACTTTACACCCCCACAAAATGTATAAAATCAAACTCACAGTTTTGACTTTTTTGAATTTAAAATTGTGAGTAAAAGATTTCAATTTTCACTTGTGAGATAAAAAGTCAGTTAACTTTATTTATTTTTATTCTATTGAAGAAATAAGTTTCCATAAGACAAAGAAAAGACAAATATTGGTTTTGTTTAGTTATTTTTAAGAATAAAACTTAAAAAGCCAGGATTAAAGATTAAAATCTGAATAGCTAAATTAATAAAATATGTATTTATCTGAAAACAAATCTTAATATTACATAAAATGCTTACTTCATGCTTAGGTTAACTGATGTCAATATATTCAAACTTACATTTACGCTTTAAAAAAAAAATTCTGTATATATATACACACTGTATGTATGTATATATATATATATATATATATATATATATATATATATATATATATATATATATATATATATATATATATATATATATATATATACATACTGTATACATACATACATACAGTTGAAACCAGAAGTTTACATACAATCTAAAAAAAGGAGCATAACCATTTTATTTAAAAATGTCTGATGGTAAATCATACTAATAAATCATACTAAACGTTTACTATTTTAGGTCCGTTAGGATTACCTAAATTATTTACATTTGCTAAATGCCAGAATAATGAGAGAAGTTTTTTTTGAGAATGTTTTATTAATTTCTAGACAGTCAAAAGTTTACATAAATTTCCTTGGTATTTTTTTTAGCTTTGTTTTGGTATCCTTCCACAAGCTTCTCACAATAGTTTGAAAGAATTTTGGCCCATTCCTCCTGACAGAATTGGTGTAACTGAGTCAGATCTGTTGGCTGTCTTGCTCGCACAAGCTTTTTCAACTCTGCCCACAAATTTTCTATAGGATTGAGCTCAGGGCTTTGTGATGGCCACTCCTAAACATTCACTCTGTTGTCCTTAAAGCACATTTTAACTAATTTGGCAGTATGCTTAGGGTCATGGTCTGTTTGGAGACCCATTTCTGGCCAAGTTTTAATTTCCTGGCTGATGTCTTGAGATGTTGCTTCAGTATTTCTACATAATGTTCTTTCTTCATGATGCCATCTATGCTATGAAGTGGACCAGTCCCTCCTGCAGCAAAACAGCCCCACAACATGATGCTGCTGCCCCCATACTTCACAGTTGGGATGGTGTTCCTAAGCTTGTAAGCTTTCCCCTTTGTCCTCCAAATGTAACACTGGTCATTATGGCCAAACAGTTCAATCTTAGTTCCATCAGACCACAGGACATGTCTCCAAAAATTTTTATTTTTCCCAGTGTAATTTAGCAAATTGTAATCTGGCTTTTTTTGTTGATTCTGACTTGTTGATTTTCCCATGTTGTCACACAAGGAAGCAGCGTGTTTGACGTTTTCCTTAAATACTATTTTATAGTTGTGCCTCCAATTAACTCAAATGTTGTAAATTAGCCAGAAACATCCAAATTCTTGACACCATCATCTGAGCTTTTTCAGAGGCATAATAATCTTATTGTATGTTTACTTGACTTTCAAGAAAGGTTATAACAATTTCTCAAAAAATATCTTTCTCATTATTCTGCTATTAAGCATAACAGAAACAATTTTGATAATCCTAACTTACCTAAAAGAGAAAAAGTTTAGTCACATTAACATCTGTCACAAATATCGCTGTTAATCTATTCTCAAAGTTGGTTTGGGAGCTGGGTCTATTCTACGCAAGCTATGATGACTTTTACCTTGATATTTTAGCGCGGATGTATACCTGACCAGTGAGCCGTCTGAGAAAAGAGTGCCCTTCTGAATCAAATCAGCAGGATGCCTGACTCTAGTCAGTTCGGCAGTTTCACTTTAACTTATAAACATTTCATTTATGCCGCCATGAGAAACTGGGGTATTATATATATATATATATACACACACATATACACAACAGTTCTGTCTGGTTTTCAAATCTGATTGGCAGATAGCCATGCGATATTCTGCAAATAACAGCACTCGTATACCCTCTTCACCCTTGTGTATTACCCCGCCTACATAGAGTAACAGCAGATTAATAAACTCACTACAGTTTGACAAATATTGCAGCTGTTGGACAACATAATGTACTTTTGAGGCTTTTTTAGTTGTTTAGATTGATTCAGCGCGTCAGTGGCCACGGTGGTCACTGAGCAGAGCAAAGACAGTTGACGTTCAGCCAGAAGATGGCAACAGAGACAGCATAATAAGTCCTTAGGGGAGAAAAACTCAAATTTCGAAATTTCAAACTACAGCTGATCAAGTCATTATAAAACCGGTAAGTGACATTCTAAGTCGATCTCTCTCTGTTGTATGTTGTAGTGCTGTATTTATACCATAGTAATCTGCTAGTGTTTGCTTTGGCTTTTACGGGGTTATTTATTGTGATCTTCCAATTGCAACAGAGAAATACTGGGAAATCTCTGTAGACTGATGGCATTTCATGCTGTTCAGCCTTATAATCTTAAAATGCTGAGCAAAATCACCTGTTTTGTCATCACTTTAGACATTAAGCAAGAGAATCATTGAAATACAAGCTCTAAAGTGACGTTTGTGAAGAAGCAACGATTTGTGCTGCTCTGAGGTCAGCTGCAGATGTGAAAGAATGGCGGAAGAAACAGATTTTTGAGACTCTCCATGTTTGATTTTCTTTTTTATATACACGATTATGCCGTTGAACTGTTGAATAAACACAATATCACGCTCCTACAAGTGCGACATGGCTGTATATCGTCACTGGTGGGACACAAAGGCACTCGTCCTGCAGCCTCGAGGCAATGCACACTTCTATCAGTGCCGATATACAGCCATATCACAGATATTGCTCGTATGTATATTTTCCCAAATTTGAAAAAACAGTAAATTATGCAACTCCAGTTAACACAGAGTGCAAAACAAGACTAAACAGAGCCTGAGAGTGAAACAATGAGCGGAAAAATGTAGCGAACAAATCATAATAATACTGTTACGATCTAACAAGCAATCTGCAAGTGATCTGAGCCGTCTGCAAATGTACAGCGGGAGGATGTGATTAACAGGAAGACGAATTGAGTTCTTCACAGTCGACAAGCTGCTAACAAAAAAGAAGGAGAGATCGCAGCGGGCAAAGCCAAACCTCTCTCTCTCTCTTGTTCTTTTTCTCTTTCCCTCCTCTGTCATTTTCATGCCAGGTCTCAGGTACTGCAGTGCAGAGCTGGCAGAATGTTAAACAAGCAAACGACGGAGGAATAATGGCGAGAGAGAGAGAGATAAAACTTAGAAGGAGGTAGAAAGTATTACGCAAAAGGGGAAAACACAACACATATGGGACAATGATGAAGGACAGATGCACAGGAATAAACGATAGCTTGTTTGAACGGATGAAAGAGTGACAGGACAGATTTCCCTGGAAATCAATATTGACCACATTTACTCTTCGTACTCTTTCTGTTTCAAAGCTAAAAACGTAATTAACATTGAAGTATGATGGTTAATACTTCATAAGTCGTCTTGACCTTATGAGAACTCAACTCGATTACATGCTTCAAATGTCCTCTATGCAAAATGCTTTTACATTAATTATGTTTGGAGTCTCAGAGATGCCCGGTAAGCATGAATAAATGCAATGACTGACTCTATTTTGCTGTAAGTATTCGCAACATCGTTATATTGGGTAAACTTACACTCACTGGCCATTTTATTAGGTACACCTGTCCAACTGCTCATTAACGCAAATTTCTAATCAGCCAATCACATGTCAGCAACGATCAGCTGCAGTACAAACCGAGCATCAGACTGGGGAAGAAAGGTGATTTAAGTGGTTGTTGGTGCCAGACGGGCTGGTCTGAGTATTTCAGAAATTGCTGATCTACTGGGATTTTCACGCACAACCATCTCTAGGGTTTACAGAGAATGGTCCGAAAAAGAGAAAATATCCAGTGAGCGGCAGTTGATGCCAGAGGTATGCAGGTCTGCATCTCTGAACGCACAACATGTCGAACCTTGAGGCAGATGAGCTACAGCATCAAAAGACCACACCGGGAGCCACTCCTGTCAGCTAAGAACAGGAAACTGAGGCTACGAGCCGCACAGGCTCACCAAAATTGGACAATAGAAGATTGGAAAAATGTTTGCCTGGTCTGATGAGTCTCCATTTCTGCTGCGACACTCGGATGGTCGGGTCAGAATTTGGCGTCAACAACATGAAAGCATGGATCCATCCTGCCTTGTATAAACGGTTCAGGCTGGTGGTGGTGGTGTAATGGTGTGGGGGATATTTCTTGGCACACTTTGGGCCCATTAGTACCAATTGAGCATTGTGTCAACCCCACATCCTACCTGAGTATTGTTGTCCATCCCTTTATAACCATCTTCTGAGGCTACGTCCAGCAGGATAATGCGCCATGTCATAAAGCGTGAATCATCTCAGCATGGATTCTTGAACATGACAATGAGTTCACTATACTGAAATGGCATCCACAGTCACCATATCTCAATCCAATAGAGCACCTTTGGGATGTGGTGGAACGGGAGATTCACATCATGGATGTGTAGCTGACAAATCTTCAGCATTTGCGTGATGCTATCATGTCAATATGAACCAAAATCTCTGAGGAATATTTCCAGTACCTTGTTGAATCTATTCCACGAAGGATTAAGGCAGTTCTGAAGGCAAAAGGATGGTCCAACCCGGTACTAGTAAGGTGTACCTAATAAAGTGGCCGGTGAGTGTATATAATTTCTGAAAAGTCTGTCTGCCTGAGTGAAACAACAAAAGATTAAAGCTTCGGTAATGTCTCTCTGGTGGCTTTTGACTGGGTCAGAGGAACAAATTAAAAGGATCCGTAGGGAAAATAGGAGGTTAATTGCAAAATTACTATCATTATTTTTCATACATCCGTCGCTAGAGCCTTTGGGATGTAATACAACAGAAAGGTCATAAAAGAACATGAAGGTTAATAAACATTGCTGGAGTTTTTGTGCACATTTTTCATATTTCATAAGAACTAAAACTTCTGAAATGGCTTTACTTTTCCTGCTAACTAGATTCTGAAAAATAACAGCTCAATTTATTTTATATACACACACACACACACATGATTTAACTACAGAAGAGTTGAGCTTTAAATATGAAGATTATGAAAACTCTTCATTTTTTTAAACGAGATGCTAATGGTCTAATCCGATTCAATGATTTATGCTAAGCTAAGCTAAAAAGGCTCCTGCCAGACCCAAAAATTGGCTGAATGGATAAAAAAAAATGGTAAATATCTCCTGTTTAACTCTAGAGATCATGTAAAATAAGCCTATTTCCACAAATTAAAAATGTTGTGTTCCTTTAAGGAATCAAAATGTACCCTTTCGAAAAAGTACCAGTGCAGTGACAGCATGTATTTATATCTGAGAGTGCTTTTAACATCAAGCTAACATACACAAACTACAGTACATGCAGCTAATAATCCACTATATTAAGAATATAATCCTAAAAACTAATCACCAACATTCGCATAATAATTTGTGTAAACTTAAAAAATAAGAACAAAACATCGAGCTTTTAACAAAATGAAGAAATCCAACAGGGTTCCCTTCATGCCACTTTGTTCTCCTTTAACATCTTTCTTCTCTTCTGATATTTATGCCAAGTGTCGACATGAATTTTGTATGCTCTCCAGCTTCTCTGGGTAACTGCTGTCACTGCAAGTCCTGCGTGAGCAGTTTTTCATATCTTCAAGTTCAAGTCCAACACTGTCAGTGTACTAACCGGTTTATTTGTCAGAAATAATGAGGAATTGAAATGAGGGCTCATGTTACCGGCACTATAATTGGCCAGATCAAACCCTCCATGAAGGGTCAATTGCCTGTCTAAAGGAAAAACTGCAACCATGGCATCATTTTTCACTCTCTTTATGTCCTGTAGCTGCCTTCCACTCAGAAAAGCTACATCAGTGTTATACTCTCAGGCCATGTCCACACATTTCTGCCTTCATTTAAAATAAATCTCTCTTCACATGAAAAATGCACTGTAATGCGTGTTAAATGCACATTGAACCAGTAGGTGGCGATAAAAGCCTTTTATGCTATGTTCACACCAAACACAGTATTAAGTATGTGCGCAAGTACATTGCGTACAAGTCAATGCAGTTGTGAGAACAGAGGCAGATTGCCATCCCATGGTGTAAATGATGTGAAATACGTAACTCGTTTGTCACGAATGTGCAAAATTCGCCTCAATTTTCCATATTTGGGGAGAACCCAGCTGCGTTGACCAATCAGAAAGGAGAAAACAGTGTGAACGCAGTTGTCAAGGAGCGAAAACTTTGATTTTAGTGTCTACACCAAAGGTCTTAAACTCAATTCCTGGAGGGCCACAGCTCTGCACAGTTTTGCTCCAACCCTAATTAAATACAGCTGATCCAACTAATCAAGGTGTTCAAGACTATGTTGTGAGTTGGAGGTGGTTGGAGCTAAACTATGCAGAGCAGTGACGCTCCAGGAATTCAGTTTGAGACCATTGGTCCACACTCAGTAGATACTAAAGTCGTGTACCAGAAGTTTAGCGTGTACCTGGAGTTTAGTGTATACCAGGAGTTTCAGAAACTTCCGGTTTCAGTCACCTGATACTGTGTTTTCTTGTGGACAAACAGCTAAAACTGCATAGTAAAAAGCATGTTTTGGTAACACTTTATAATAACTACTCTAGTGATTTCTTTATCTGTTAATCATTAACTCTACATTAATAAACGTTAGTAAGCAGTTTATAACTTCAGCTACACATCATCTATTCTTGACTTACAACCACATTTATAATGTGCTTAATAATTGTACTTTCATACTTTGTTAATGATTTACTTTTTCATTACTAAATTAAGTATTGCACTATTTACAAACCAGTTATTTAAGCATAGTGTTTTTTAAAGATCATTCAGAATGAGTTAGTAAATGATTAATAAACTATTGAAATCAACGTTTATATATCTTATTATTCAGGCATATATTAATAGGTAATTTGTATGTTAATAAATGCTTTATTAACTCAACTTCATGCAGTTTTGTGACCTAATCTAAAGTGAGGACTGTTTATGCTTTATAAATCCCTTATAAATTGCAATCATTGCAATCGTATCTAAAAAGTTAAATTATTGTAAAGTTTAAACATTACTGATTAACAGGAGTGTCAAAATACGACATAAAATTGGAAAAAACATCAACAATATAACAATATAATAAGATGCAATGTTTAAACTGTACAGTAATTTTATTTTAGATAAGGTTGCAAAGAATATATTTTTTTTAAATACAGTTTTATTTGTGTATCTTAAAACGAATAGAAATGAATAAAGTCGTTTGTGTTCTTTTTTTCCTGTTTAGAATTTAACTGAGCCTTTAATTGTCATTTATAAAAGATTTATAAAGCATAATTAGTCCTCACTTTAGATTAGGTCACAAAACTGGATGAAGTCGAGTTAATAAAGCATTTATTAACATACAGAATAACTATTAATAAATGCCTGAATAATAAGAATTATAAATGCTAATTTTAATAGTTTAATAATCATTTACTAACTCATTCTGAATGATATTAAAAAAACACCAACTATGCTTAAATAACTGGTTTGTAAATAATGCAATGCTTAATTTAGTAATGAAAAATAAATCATTAACAAAGTATGAAAGTACAATTATTAAGCACATTATAAATGTGGTTATAAATCAAGAATAGAGCATTTGTAGCTGCAGTTATAAACTGCTTACTAACGCTTATTAATGTAGAGTTAATGATTAACAGATAAAGAATTCACTATATGCTAATCATTAATAAATGGTTCATAGTGTGTAGTTATTATAAAGTGTTACCCATGTTTTTTATAAAATACCCTTGTTCATATGGACAGGGCCTCAGAAAACATTGTGACTGACTGGGGCAGCACCGTTGTACCCTATTTACCCCTAAAGGGTGGTACATATTGTTAGCCAAAGAGTATTATTAGTAACTTGTTTAAAAGACATTGTCCCAGTGACAGCTTTCTTGGAGTGCTATTCTGCTTTCAGCACTTTCTGGATTAAGCCCTTGTTTTATCAAAGCGGTTTCTAGAGTGTATTTCTTGTTTAATTCCTTTTCCTGTGCCAGGTGTTACTGGTTCAAAGAGAAGGCATGAGAGCTTCTGTTTGCCCTTCTCACTCTGTTTAAATAAAGCCATATAGCCACTAGTCTAGAAGTCTTTTGATTCTGTAGAGAAAACCAACCAAAATACGCCAGTCCAAAGAGATTTGCCACACAGGCTTATTGGAAGTAAGTGCTTAAAGGCTGGTTTATACTTCTGCGTCGAGCGATCGATGTGACCCATGGCGCATGCTTCTGCATGCTGTTAGTGTTTGCTCTGCAATAACACTTCCAAAATGCTAACTGGCAGTAGGTTATGTTATGTTCCTCTGTGTCGAGTTTCTTTGCAGGTGTTTTGTTTTTTCTGAATGCTAACTTAATGTACAAGTAGCTAAAACTCGCTCATTCAGGGGCGGGAACCGGCGGACGTGCAACAACTTTAATCATAAGGTAAACACAAAACATCTGGAGCTCCTTCACGGGACTCGACTCTTGTAAACACTCGCTTCACTGGGCTCGTGGCTCTCAGCACCGTCCACACCAAGCCCCGACCAATCACAGAGCTTGCGCTACGCGTCGTTGCACCTTGTAGTTATATTTTTTGAAAGGTGCGTGTCAGCGTCAGCCACGATGAGGGCTATGCAACTGTATGAAGGGCTTGATGCAGAAGTATACATCATCCTTAAGTGTACATCAGCCATACATCAGCCATAAAAGTGTTCTTAAACATGCGTTTGACTGCAGTTTCTAGGTAAAATCAATGCTACAGGGCAGTACAATGCCAAACAACTTGTGTTCCTTTTCCCACTAATGATATTTACAGGGACATTTTATTGATGAATGAAGGATTATTGTTGTGCAGTTCTTTGCACAGCACTAAATAAATACTACAAAACAACTTAAGCCTGTTTTTGATTTGTAGTCGAATACGTTTGGTTTACCTATCTATCTCCATATGGTCAACTTTTCTAGCATGGTTAGTTTGTTTGGTAGCTCACTTTGTACTGTGGTTGTAGGTGCGGTTTTACGAAAGACATAAAAGCAATGTACGTTTATCTTTCCAAACAATATTGATTGATTTTAGGGAAGGGTTACGAATCAGGGTATCTTCCGTCCATTCTATATCTATTTTCAAACAAAAAAAGAAAAATTAAGAAAACTATATATATATATATTGTATAATAATAAAAAAAAAATTTGGTTTAGGGTAGGAAAACGGATAAACAACTTTAAAATTCATTATACACATGTAGGCGGTGCTGAAACGCCCTTTTCCTCTGATTGGTCAACAATAAAATCTGAGCTTATATTATATATATATATATATATATATATATATATATATATATATATATATATATATATATATATATATATATATATATATATATATATATATATATATATTGGGGATGCAACAGTACATTTAGCTTACGGTTCAATACATACCTCGGTTTTTTAACACTGTTTTCGGTTCGGTTCGGTTCTGATGGCTTGACACATAAGTGTTTTTTTTTTTTTTCTTATTCTATGCTTAGGTGATAAGAACAGTGAGAAAGAGAAAAAATAAAAACGATTTATTGCAATACTCTTTTATTTTACTTCAAAGCCAAGAAAGGTACACTAGTTCCTATTGTATTGTAAAATAAAAAAAATTAACACTGAAATCTCTCAGCTGCTGGTAGCCCATGTACAAACTGGGCAACACATAAATTCCTACATTTTAAAAACAAACATACATGTGAAGTTAATGAACATAAATTGACCATTTCAATTAAACATATTTGTACTTCAGTAAATATAAATAAACCATCTTAATTAAACTTAACACTGCCTTTGTTATTTTTATGTGTCTTTCGGAACCAGTTGGATATGTTTGCTGGAAGGATTCAGTGAGGGATTGTTGTTTTTTTAGAGGACTTTATTACCTTTTCTGCTATCCTGCCTTCAGACAGTGATAATGCTGGGTGACGGCGCCGCAGATGTGCAGTCATATTGGAAGTGTTTCCGTTTGATTAGTCTATACGTGTAACGGAAATGTCCCCACACCGCGGATTTGAAAGACACCGGCGCTTCCTCGTATTGCTGCCTCACTTCACCGCCGCTCGCCATGTTAAAGTGTGGAATGATGGTGGAGCACCCCCTAACTTTAGAGCATAGTGATTGAATATTTACTCGTGGGTAGGAGTTTCCTTATCTCAGCTCGTAGACTTACAGGCACACACAAACAGTCAATTCGGTAAAAAATAAAATGCACATAAATTATTTAAATGTAAAACTGGAAAAACCGCAATTCACAAGCGCATATTGAACCGTGGATGTCGTACCGAACGGTTCAATATTGTATTGAGAATTGTGGCATCTCTAATATATATATACACTGTAAAAAAAAACCCTAATTTTACAGAAAATATCTCTAAATTTTTTACAGTAATTTTTTGTCATTTCAAATTATATTCAAAACTTAGTAAAATGACAAACAATCTCTCTAAATTAACAGTTTGACTTTCATTTTAGGTACTTTATCATTAAAGACAAATTACTGACATTTTTGTTTTTTATACAGGGAAATTACACTATTATTTATACAGTATTTTTTCTGTTATTTTAAATTATATTCAAAAGTCCGTAAAAATTACAAACAATATCTGTAAATTAACAGCTTGACTGTTATTTTATGTACTATACAATTAATGACAAATTACAGCAATTTGTCTGTTTTATACAATTAAATTGCCGTATTATTTACACACTGTTTTTTCCTGTTTTTTGAAGTACATTTAAAATTACGTAAAATTAAAGTAATAAATTGTAATTGTAAAAAAAAAAAAATCGTAAAAAAAAGGTAAATGACTGGCAGCTACGGCTGCCAAACAAAAACCATAAAATTACGGTAAAATTTCTTTTGTTGAAATAAAGTGCAAAAATAATAAATCTACAGATATTTTCATTAAAATGTTTACAGAAAAACACTGTTATTTACAAACTTCTCCTAGATTATTATGATCAAATACGTTCAATAAAGTTACACAATAAGAGTTTTACAGAGAAACACTGTTATTTTACTGACTTTTCCCAGATTATTATTATCAAATCCATTTAATAAAGTTACACAATAAGAGTTTTACAGAGAAACACTGTTATTTTACAGACTTTTCCTAGATTATTATTATCAAATCCATTTAATAAAGTTACACAATAAGAGTTTTACAGAGAAACACTGTTATTTTACAGACTTTTCCTAGATTATTATTATCAAATCCATTTAATAAAGTTACACAATAAAAGTTTTACAGAGAAACACTGTTATTTTACAGACTTTTCCCAGATTATTATTATCAAATCCATTTAATAAAGTTACACAATAAGAGTTTTACAGAAAAACACTGTTATTTTACAAACTTCTCCTAGATTATTATGATCAAATCCATTTAATAAAGTTACAAAATAAGAGTTTTACAGAGAAACACTGTTATTTTACAGACTTTTCCTAGATTATTACGATCAAATCCATTTAATAAAGTTACACAATAAGAGTTTTACAGAGAAACACTGTTATTTTACAGACTTTTCACAGATTATTATTATCAAATCCATTTAATAAAGTTACACAATAAAAGTTTTACAGAGAAACACTGTTATTTTACTGACTTTTCCTAGATTATTATTATCAAATCCATTTAATAAAGTTACACAATAAAAGTTTTACAGAGAAACACTGTTATTTTACAAACTTTTCATAGATTATTATGATCGAACACCATCAATAAAGTGACTGCACTAAAATTTTAAGAGAAAACAATGTTATTTAAAAGAATTTTCCCTAAATCATTACGATTAAACACCTTTAATAAAATGCCAAGACATGCTCAAGGTCGTAATTTAACGGTTTTTATTTTGGATCAAAAAAGTCTGGAAAAAACAAGATACAACTGATTAAAATTCTCACAACTTTAAAATTAAAGTGGTTACATTTTATTGAATAGTATTTATGTAAAACATGTTGAGATTTAAGTTATATGGAATGACTCAGTTCCAAATCTTAAATGAAACTGTAATGTGAATGGGACGCTGACAAAGGACTGCGGATCCAAATGCAAGTTTATTACACAGAGATGGTCAGGCAAGCAACAGTCAACAGAGGAGCAAACAGATGTATGCAGGGAATCCAGAGTCATGGTCAAATAACAGGCAAATAGTCAGTCCCAGCAGCAACAACAACATAAACAATTAACAAGCAAAGCAAGAGAAACGCATCATAATGTTCACAGTAATAGTACAACAAGCCTTAGCAATTAGTGCGTGCGTCTGTGCTGCTTTTAAAGTCCATGTAATCAGTTCATAACGATCCTCCGACTGTGTGTGTTTGTGTGTGTGTGTGCAAATAGTGGGTGTGAAACAGTGAAAATCAAGTAGCTGTATACGTTTTCAGTATATCTTAAGTTTATCATAATCCTATAGTCTGAGAATTTCATAAAAATGTTGTGCTGTTTACTGTAGTAGTATAAATGTTCCTGTCACAATCATCAGCAATTTAATCCTTGTAGATCGCTGGTAAACACGCAGATCACCATAGAACTACAAATCCGCCATTATATGGACTACAGATCCAGTCATGCAATGCTCACATGCACCTGTCCCAGATTCCACTGATTGGGCACACACACACAGTCGGAGGATCGTTATGAACTGATTACATGGACTTTAAAAGCAGCACAGACGCACGCACTAATTGCTAAGGCCTGTTATACTGTTACTGTGAACATTATGATGCGTTCCTCTTGCTTGTTAATTGTTTATGTTGTTGTAGCTGCTGGGACTGACCATTTGCCTGTTATTTGACCATGACTCTGGATTCCCTGCATACATCTGTTTGCTCCTCTGTTGACTGTTGCTTGCCTGACCATCTCTGTGTAATAAACTTGCATTTGGATCCGCACTCCTTTGTCAGTGTCCCATTCACATTACAGTTTCATTTAAGATTTGGAACTGAGTCATTCCATTTAACTTAAACCTCAACATGTTTTACATAAATACTATTCAATAAAATGTAACCACTGTAATTTTAAAGTTGTGAGAATTTTAATCAGTTGTCTCTTGTATGTTGTTTTTTTCTAGACTTTTTTGATCCAAAATAAAACCGTTAAATTACGACCTTGAGCATGTCTTGGCATTTTATTAAAGGTGTTTAATCGTAATGATTTAGGGAAAATTCTTTTGAATAACATTGTTTTCTCTTAAACTTTTAGTGCAGTCACTTTATTGATGGTGTTCGATCATAATAATCTATGAAAAGTTTGTAAAATAACAGTGTTTCTCTGTAAAACTCTTATTGTGTAACTTTATTAAATGGATTTAATAATAATAATCTATGAAAAGTCTGTAAAATAACAGTGTTTCTCTGTAAAACTCTTATTGTGTAACTTTATTAAATGGATTTAATAATAATAATCTATGAAAAGTCTGTAAAATAACAGTGTTTCTCTGTAAAACCTTTATTGTGTAACTTTATTAAATGGATTTGATAATAATAATCTGGGAAAAGTCTGTAAAATAACAGTGTTTCTCTGTAAAACTCTTATTGTGTAACTTTATTAAATGGATTTGATAATAATAATCTGGGAAAAGTCTGTAAATAACAGTGTTTCTCTGTAAAACTCTTATTGTGTAACTTTATTAAATGGATTTGATAATAATAATCTAGGAAAAGTCTGTAAAATAACAGTGTTTCTCTGTAAAACTCTTATTGTGTAACTTTATTAAATGGATTTGATAATAATAATCTAGGAAAAGTCTGTAAAATAACAGTGTTTCTCTGTAAAACTCTTATTTTGTAACTTTATTAAATGGATTTGATCGTAATAATCTAGGAAAAGTCTGTAAAATAACAGTGTTTCTCTGTAAACTCTTATTGTGTAACTTTATTAAATGGATTTGATAATAATAATCTGGGAAAAGTCTGTAAAATAACAGTGTTTCTCTGTAAAACTCTTATTGTGTAACTTTATTAAATGGATTTGATAATAATAATCTGGGAAAAGTCTGTAAAATAACAGTGTTTCTCTGTAAAACTCTTATTGTGTAACTTTATTAAATGGATTTGATAATAATAATCTGGGAAAAGTCAGTAAAATAACAGTGTTTCTCTGTAAAACTCTTATTGTGTAACTTTATTGAACGTATTTGATCATAATAATCTAGGAGAAGTTTGTAAAATAACAGTGTTTTTCTGTAAACATTTTAATGAAAATATCTGTAGATTTATTATTTTTGCACTTTATTTCAACAAAATAAATTTTACCGTAATTTTATGGTTTTTGTTTGGCAGCCGTAGCTGCCAGTCATTTACCTTTTTTTTACGATTTTTTTTTTTACAGTGTATATATATTCATTCTTTTTCTTTTCGGCTTAGTCCCTTTAATTATCCGTGGTCGCCACAGCGGAATGAACCGCCAACTTATCCAGCACATGTTTTACGCAGCGGATGCCCTTCCAGCTGCAACCCATCTCTGGGAAACATCCATACACACTCATTCATACATATACACTACGGACAATTTAGCCTACCCAATTCACCTGTACCACATGTCTTTGGACTGTGGGGGAAACAGGAGCACCCGGAGGAAACCCATATATATATATATATATATATATATATATATATATTTATACAACAGTTCTGTCTTGTTCTTGAATCTAATTGGCTGATAGCTGTGAGATATTTTGCCAGTAACAGCACACAAAGGCCTCTTCACCTTTGTGTATTACTCCGCCCACATACAAGCAGAGGATGCTCTACAGTTTGACAAATATTACTGCTGTTGGGGGTTGTTGCTCGATAGGATATGGGTGCGGCCGGAAGTTAACTAGAATTATTTATATTATTTATTAAATTTCCCATTTATTGTATTTTATTAACGTCTACCCCCACCCCAACCCTAAACCCAACTGTCACAGTACTGTAAAAATATTAATTATTGTTATACAGTGTCATAAATAAATGCTGCTATATTATTGTGCATATTGCACTTCCGGCCGGCCGCGAATCCGATCTTGACTTTACTGCTGTTGGGCAACATAATGTACTTTTGGGTTTTTTTTTAGTGGAGAATGTAGTTGTTTAGATTGCAACTATGCAGTTTATTTACAAGGATAGTGCCTATTTCAAAATATTTATAATTTCTGAGACAGCGCGTCGGTGTCCATTAACCAAAGATGGTTGACGTTGTCCATCCACAAGATGGAGCTAGACAGCATAATAAGCCTTTGCTTAGAAGATTAAAACAGTGTGTTTTCTAACTACAGTTGATCAAATCATTATTAAACTGGTAAGTGATATTCTAAATTGATCTCTCTCTTTAGTATAGATTGCAACTATGCAGTTTATTTATAAGGACAGTGCCTATTTTAATACAGTTACTTTCCTATCCCGGTTTTCAACAGTGTTATTCAGAGACCTCACCCCCGAACACCCCCTCCCTATTGCAAACACAACAGCAGTCTGGTAGTGATTGCGCTGCTTTTTTTTAAAGTTAATTATTGTGATATTCGATTGCAACAGAGAAATACTGTAGACTCTAACACTGTAAGAATATATCTCTGAAGACGGAGGGCATTTCATGTCAAGTTCAGCCTTATAATCATAAAATGTCAGCAAAATCGCCTGTTTTGTCATCACTTTATACATTACGCTAGAGAATCATTCAAACACTAGCTCTAAAGTGACGTTGGTGAGTTAATAACGGCTTCTGCTGTTTTGACCTCAGCTGCAGATGTGAATGAATGGCGGAAGAAAGTAGCTCCAAATACAAAAAGGTTTTTAGACTCTTTGTGTTTGATTTTCTTTTTTATATACACGATTGTGTCGTCGAACTGTTGTATAAATGCAATATCACATGAGTGGCAGTGCGATATGGCACTGCTACTCATGTGATATTGCTCATTATTTATATATATATATAAATAATTAAAATAGAAGGAAAAAAAAAAACAATTGTATTGTTATAGCTCCAGGGCCTGATGTGTGCTTATTGTGGTCCTGTTAACAGCTATTATAAAAAAAAAAAAAAAAACACTAAGTAAACAATATTAATTATTATTATTATTATTAGCCTATTATTATTATTATTATTAATATTTAGGCCTACAATCATGCAAGCCAGGTGCTGCTCGGAAATGGTTATCTTTGCTCAGCATCAGGTGCACAACAGCAAGACGTTTGGGAAACTATGACCTTATTTTAATGACAAATGTGCGTCCCATATGCAATGAATACGGTCTCCTATATTTGATTTGCATTTAAGGCATATAGGTGAGTGGGTTGTATTGTATTTATTTCTTAAATGAGGTGTGATATGAATTCTACGCAGGATCCTGAGTTGAACGGCTCTAGCCCTATCGCAAACTGAAAGCTTATTGGCTAGAGACCAAACCATCGTCCATTCTTCTTCCAAAATATCAACCCCAAGCTATTTACCCCAAATTGATTTGAGATGGGAGTTACAGACAGTGTTATAAGAGCACAGAGCCTTATAGAAAAAAGAGATCAGCTTTTGTTTAGGAAGATTTAACAAAATTTTCTTAATTATTGCAAACAAGTGTTTAGACCAGGGGTCTCAAACTCAAAATAGCGGAGGGCCATATCAGTGACTGACAATTCATAGGAGGGCCGTTTTAACATTCTAGTACATGAAAAAAAGTGAAAACCTGATTTAATTGATACACTCAGACATTCTTCCTCAGAGTATCAAAGCTCCTTCTTTTTGTTTCTTGTTGTAGGGGAGTTTATAATGCTATGAATCAGCCCCAGAAATAATCTGCACGAGCGTTACTCTCGACCGCACACTGAGAGAAATCGAAAGTAACCCGAATATATAAACCATTTTAATGTGGTCATGTCATTGGCCCATTAACATTCCTGCAAGTTATCAAACTATTTCATAACTGTAATAAGAGGCAATTCAATCATAACTTAATGTTAAAACAGCCATCATAATATTATTTAATAATATAATAATATGTGGCTCTTTTTGTGTTCTCGGAAGCTATGGAAATTAAAAATGTAAAACAGGAAGTACGTTGGGACCATTGTTTTTGTTTACATCCCTCAAAATAGTCTTTAGTACAGTAATGTCCAGAAGGTGGGGGGTCAAAACCACATGTGTATATGCGACTGCACAACAAAAATAGTGATTCAAAAATATATGTTTCGTTGGGCCGAATCTCGTTATATTTTGACATCAGTTGTGGGCCGGAGGGAGGCGGAAGGGGGTCCGCAAATGGCCTGCGAGCCGGCAGTTTGAGACCCCTGGTTTAGAAGTAAGTGTAGTGTTCTTAAATATGTAGTCTCTAATTTGCAGCAATCTGAAGAAATGTTGCCTTGGCAAATCAAATTTTAATAGTAAGGCAGTAAGATTCCCTCCTCAAAGAGATTATCTATCTTACATATACCGCAAGCTAGCCAAAGATTGAAGCCATGATCCAGAACACTTGGTAAAAACTCAAGATTGGTAGAAGAGGAAAGCTTGTGTCAATCCTATCTTCCAATCTTTGAAGGAAATGCCATGACTTAGGAGTATTACCCATGAAGGGACTGTCATATAAAGGTCTTTTCGATTAGGGATTGAGGACAAATAATACGTTTTTAAAAAGTTTTTAGACTGAGAGGATTGAGTTTGGATCCTCATTTAGCCATTCTACAATGAAACATAATTGACAAGCTAGCTGATATAGTCTAAAGCTGTGGTCCTCAACCACCGGGCCGCACAAAAATTAATTAATTAATTATTTCCGTTTTATTTATTATCTGAGTCTGAACGATCTTTTATTTTGAAAAATCTTTTATTTTGAAAAATGACCGTATTCTCTCGCTTACTTCAGTGCCCAAATTTAACCCACAAGCAGCAAAATGAGTAAGAAACAGACGTCTTTGGAAAGTTTCTTTGCGAAGAGCCAGTAAAGGAGTCGCGAACTGTCAAGGAATGGATCCACAACCCATTTGTCAACAAATCAGGTGAATCCAGCATGTCTGTGCAAGAAGATCAACTGCTGTAGATCGCAAATGATGGCGGTATTTTAGGGGCCGTTTGCATATCGAGTCTTTTCTAGAGTTCGCGCAGGTTCATTATTACCAATGGAGGTGTGCGGTTTGCGCTTCCAGATGCACAGAGTTGAATGAATACAAGGAGCGCACCATGACAAGAACTGACCGATCAACTTCAGCTTGTATGGAATCTACACATTTCGGTCGACTAATTATCTCAGACAAACACAGAACACTGCAGTGCTTAGTCATTTTCTCCTTAAATAAAACTTGTATCAGAGTGACAGCAATGTTTTGTCAGCTTGTCATCCTCTGAGAAAATGGTTGATGGAGCCTAGCAACCTACGAACCTACATAGCCCCCACCCTAGGTTCATGGTAAAATTGTCAAGCGTTAACCGGTCTGCGGTGATAAAAAGGTTGGGGACCACTGGTCTAAAGTTTGGAAGATCCAAGCCACCATTTGCCCCAGGAAATGTACAATTTTTAAAAGTGGGCATGGGCCATCCCCACCCCCAAACCCAACGGTCATTGAGGGATGAGCAACTCATGCTAAAATGTACAAATTCATGCATACTGCATTTACATTTACTCATTTAGCATGATGCTTTTATCGACAAATTAACTAGTAGATGAATCAAAAAGTTACGAATTGTCATGAGATTGCGTTGGTGTAGGCCAGCAGTTTACTATCTTATCTGTACGACATGCCCTACCTTCCCCTGGAGGTGTACAAGAAGGACGTGTATCTGAAATGTACAACAAAACATATCCTAAGTAAGGTATTTCAGATTCGCAAACATGTCAACAGCGCCCTCTAGTGGAACCAAACACACCTTAGCAACGTATTTAACAAAATGTTTTGCAGAAATATAGACCAATGGACGCATTTCCAATGAGTTTGGGCTGTTAATAAAAGACCATCTGCAAGGGACATCAGATTGCTCGATTGCTGACCTTAACTTGGACCCTGAACCCACACACACACACACACACCGGTACAGATGGAGTCTTGGCGTAGACAGGAAAGTGTGGCCATCTCACTGCTCTCACACACCCAATGGCAGGATGTACCAGTGCTCCCAAGCCCTGAGCAGTGCTTTAGGGGTCACGCAGGGGATGACTAGAAAGTGCACTCCACCTCCAGAGAGCTTAACAACCAGCCTTTCCCACAGCAAAACCACACCCTGGAGTCTCCCTGTCTTTCTGATCTGGAGCCAGTGCTGCGCTCTCTACCACCATGATTACGGGATTTGAGAAGCTGCTCCTAGATTAGAGTCAAAGGGCAACCGCTACTCGAAAAATCTTTTTTATGACCACTAGCATATGCAATCCAGAAAAGCACGGGTTAATTTTTGGTGTTTAGCGTAATGGAGATGGAGCGTAAACATGCAAACAGGATGATGCTGGTTACATAACATCTTTATCTTCATGAACACATAATCCAATCACTGTGGACACAGGCCAGTGCTTCTCCAGCCGTATCAAAGTTTACTGCGAGCCCCTGGAAGTCACTGAAAAGTAAACAGTTTGAATGTGCGAATATGACCACGAAACTCACACTGGTTTTATTTGCATGCATACATACACTGACATTCAGAAACTGAGAGGAAGTGCAGAAGAAGATCAGATAAACAAACAGATGACAGTGAAACTGACAGAGTTATACAACACAACACTGCAAATTTAGCATTCGCATCCAATATCTCGTTTGTCACGGAGGCATGCATGAAATGTTCTTGAATGAAAGTGAAAGTGCTGAACTGCAGGTTAAGATGCAGTATGTAAGTTTGACACCCAGGGGTTGAACTAGGTATTGCACTCCAGGATCAAAACAAACGCAAGCGCAGGTTGCCAGATTGAGTACAGGAGCGAGTGATTTAAACCGTGTTCTAAATAAAAGCAACGACACGCAATAGAGGGAATATTCTCCATATTAAAAGGAGTTCTGATTCTAACCAACACCTCGAATTGATATATTAGAAATGGCTTCTATTTCTCACAACAGAAACCTATGACAGCGATCACCTCAGGTAAACCTCGTGTGCTTTATTCAGTGCTAAATGCTAACAATGTGAGTTTGAATGCCATTGTACAGGACATTTATTGCCATATACTGAATTGAACTTTAGAACTAAACACACATGAGTGATTCAGCATCTACATTTAATGATGTTAAAGAGGGTTAACATGTATTAAATAGATTCTAAACCTTACCGTTTCGTGAGTGAGGGCATATTCTGTGCTTCTGAAAGGCTGTATTTAAATTTCTGTCATGTTTCGTCTGGTGCAAACGGCCAAATTGCTCATCACTGCGTATCTCGTCACAAATCGTGTTGTTAGGACACGCGGTTACAATGTAACCTGCTCACCTAATGTTTACTTCCGTAATATTTATATCATTATATAATTAATAACCTCATGTCGAACTGAATCTGTCTCATTTCGACGTCTGATACTGTCCATCAGAGGTCGCATTTTCGGTCACAGACGCATGCTTTCAGAGCATTTCTGGATGAATGAATGAAATACGCTGTTTTCCAACAAGGCAACCCGGGGTGCTGAAATATAATTGGCTAAACTGGCATTGTGCAGGTTAAATTGACCTAAACAAAGACAGCGTTACGGCACGGAAAAAAACCATTTTCAAAGCAGAATATCTGACTTCAGCATTGTTTTACAGTTAAATAAGTATGTTCACTTGGGATGTTTCTTAAATATCTGCAAACATATTATGGTATTTTTATGCTTTAGAAGAGTCAAAAACTTACATACAGCACCTTTAAAGTCAACAAATTGAAAATGAAACTCCGGATGAAATCCGGATAGACGCAATGACATTAATCAATCTATGTACACTAACATGTAAAACGGGATCATGAAAGGAACATTCAAAAAGCAACTCATGTAAACACCTTAATCATATTATTGTCTTATTCAGATTAAAACAAATAATTCGATTACTGATGTCCATGTAAACGTAGTCACTGAGAAAATTATTTAGTATAAAGTGTTTTGCACTGTAAAATCGTCCTACTTGGTTATTAATAAAGTATTTTGCGCTGTTAAATCATCGTACCTGTTTATTAATACGTTTTTTGCACTATAACTCATCTCTCTCTTCATTCCATACTGGTAGGGCAATCAAATGATTTAGTTATGCCGCAGACGCGAAGCAGTAACCCGCTGTAGGATTTTTCGTGGAGGTTAGGGTTGGGCCGATAGACTATTTCATCGTCCATCGCCGATGGCCAATAAACTTCACGATGCTGAGCCGGCATCACGATCCATCGCCCCGCCCCACATGTATATTGATATATAACTTATTATTTGCATGTCATCTTAATACCAATAACGGTCTTTTCATGAGCTGTGTTATACTTATAGCTGCCGTTTGCACGGCTGAGAGCATGGTGAGGACTAAATACATCGTGAGGATTATACAGCACCTCTCGCGCCTAAAATGTGTAGATTCAGTGGGAAATGCTGTTACCTGCAAACCCCGTCCCACAGACTTTACAGTGAATGTCTTTAGTTATTTTCATAGCGGACTTGAAGCCACTCTTGGAAAAGTGTAAATGGTGGATTAACATTCAGCACATGATCAATAATAAGATGTGCCATTATTAGGAACGTTAGAGTTTCTAAAACTAAATCTGTCAGTGTTATTCTCATTCTCTCTTCTTCAGCGCTTCACATTTCCGCGGTTGTAGCTCCTGTCATGTGAAGGCACTGACTGAGTGATTGACAGCTGATATTAACCAATCCATTCACGTTCAGTTCTAGCGCAGTGGGCCAATAAGAAGAGCACAAAGGTGGAGCAAATAGTGTTGCCAGTGTAGGGCCTCGCACACGTAATACACAATTATGTAGTGCGTTAACTTTAAATTAGCTCAAAGGGAATATAACAGAATTTAAAGCGGCTCCAAAAGAATCGACTCTCTTGAACTGAACAAACGACTCGTTCAGCGCTCGTTTGAACAGACAGGGCTGTTGACTCAAAAATTAATATTACTATTCGAACTAAAGTAAAACACTTTAATATTTAAGCAGGGTAACAAGACCTAGGTATAAGACATTAGCTTAAAAGTATACACAGGTCACTTTCCTTTCAATACAAAAGAGACTTTATTGGCTACAAACAAACTAACAAAAACCCACATACACACACGCATTCATACTGGTTGCAGACAAGGAATAGAAGGAAAGAAGAGTTTAGGAGAGATGTGATGTAAAACCTCAAGATGTAAAACCTAACCAAGCGAACCAAATAATCAATTCAACCTTTACTGTTTCTTAGACAGGGTTATCTATCATTTAACATGATTAGCAGATCATACACCAGTTCAGCAATGGATCTGGAGATGTACTTGCGTTCCTTAGTGATGTGGGGAAGTCCTTCTGTGGAGCTAGTTTCCCATTTGAGTTCGCTGTTGGTTGGTTTGGTCGTTGAAGTGACGTCTCTGAGGCTGAAGTGAAGTGAAGTCCAGTAGTTGGAGACGGCCAAACTGTTGTCGTGTTGACGGGTTTCGCGACGCAACTTAACTAGACTCTCGACGGAAAGAAAAGAAAGAAGAGTAAACGGAAGATGGGGAAGTTTGAGGCTGGTCTCAACCCATCTTAATGTCCAAGTCCAGCCGGACTGGACCCGGAGAAGAGTTGGAAGTGGAGCATCTCCACTTCTTAACAGCTGCTGCTGCTTCGCTGCCTTTCTGCCGTTCTGCTCTCACCTCGCCTAGCCTAAAGAATGTCTTGGGAGATGGGTTTTATCACCCAATGTTTCCAGCCCCTCGTAGAGCTGGATCAGTAAGGCATTGTCCGTGGATCTGCGTGACAATCCCATGTCGTCACATGCACTTTGGCGTGACTTACTCACATGAGCCATGGTGCTCAGACATATAGCATTAACCATACAATTTTAATATGAACATGATACATTTTACATATCTATAATTAAAAAGGAATGAAAGGGAAAGGATTTCACTCATTCATCTCAAATAACATACACGTAATGGTACGTTTGTAATAACTCAAAGCATAATGGGTTATCCATGATTAATGGATTCTTAACATATACAGGATTCAGGTGTTATACAAGAGCAATAACATTACATTTCATTAAAAGTCCGCTATCATCGTTTTGAGGATGATCTGATGAACTTTAATGTTTGGTGATAGTTTAAATTTCAGAGAGAACTTTGATTCTCTGTTTTGGACCAAAGTCAGTCAATTTTCTGTCTTGCATGGGGGCTGGAAAACCCCATTTCCTTCAAACACGAGCTCTTTGTTAAGAAAATTGTGTTCTCGTGATCAGTTACCCGTTCGTCTTGAGTTAACTTGGTCAGGATAGTGGGTCCGATGACACTTCACGAGTCCGATAGCCTCAAGGCATCCGCTTCCTGCTCTACTGCAAAAATGTGGCCTGACCTTCTGATTTTGGTCAGAGACAAAAAAGAATGGCTCTCGATCAAGGTGATTCTGATCACAGGTGTCGACTCAGTTATACGTGTCTGCATTGAGTCCCCACACCAGATTGGGCGGTTTTGAATCCAAGTTTCCAAGTTTGCGGGTAAAAAATAACATAGGCGGGTAGTGGATATTTGGGCGGTATTGTAAAGGTACGCCCGCTTGCCCGCGATCTCCCGTAACCCCCCCACTATTCGTGTAATTTGGGACCGTTCCCCCCACTTTTCGTGAAATATAGGACGATCCAACCACCCCTCATACATTTTGGAGCGTTTTTGGGCTGGAAAAAGTCAGCTACATCTGGCAACACTGGGGGCAAGCAGTCCGGGCTTTTTTTTACTTCAGCAAGTTCACAATCGCATAACAACAGTTTTAATCTGTTCCTGAGCGCTGCGTTTGGCGTCTTTAGGTGCAAAGATGCATCCTGCATAAATGTCTCCTAAATCTGCGCACGCGGTGAGGATTTTGCAGTGAAAACAGGTCGCACATGCACTAGCACAAATGCTTTTAAATATATATTTTAGGTCGCGTAAAATTTCAGGCGCATACGTAGAAACGGTCGAGCCCTAGCATCTTTACTTGTTATTATTTTCTCATAATAATAGTAATAAAATAAGGAAGTTATCATTAAGCACAATATAAATTACAGTGAACTCCAAACGAACTCTCGTCTGGTCTCCGCCACCAGCTGTGGGGAAAAAGCAACTATGACACAGATCACTCCGCTTATTCATGCCAGAGTCCCGCGGAAAAAAAGTGATTGACAGGTGGTAATTTGTGTGTAACTTTATTTATTTATGGTTTGGTTATGGGTAAAACAAAGACCATGTGGGTCAGGTAGTGAAAACGATAGGCTGCAATTATTAAATTCGTTATGAATTATTGATATTTAACAACAACCACCCCCACCCCGCCTACGACGACGATACCATCGTCCATCGCCGATGTTCACATCAGACATCGTACGATGCCAAATTGGTCAACATCGCCCAACCCTAGTGGAGGTAGGATGAACCAACAGATGTAGCTGTAATTTTGCGCTAAAAAGATTCCAATAGCTGTACCCACTCGTATGTGAAGAACCTTTACGACGAAATTGAAAAAAGAAGTGAAATTAGGTCATTTTAAATTAAATCTGGCCAAGAGTTCTTTTTAAATTTGTTTAAAAAGCAGTTCGAAACCGCTCACCAAATTGAACTTTTGGGGTGATTACGTTTTGACTACACCTTTGAGTTTCCATTGTGCTTACTATGTTTATTTCTGCCCCCAATTTTTTTTCTGACGACAGGAGAACAACAACACTAACAACCACATCAATATCAACATATTGGAGAATCAAGCAGCAGAGCTGGTGTTTACAGATCAGAGCAGATGTTTACGAAACTTTTTTCTCTCACAGCCGCCATTGTTGCTGTGTTTAGGAGTAGACACAACCAGAGTGCAGGAGGGTATGGGGGATTGGGTGGCGCAGTGGGTAATGCTGTCGCCTCACAGCTAGAAGGTCTCTGGCTCGAGCCCCGACTGGCTTTCTGTGTGGAGCTTGCATGTATAGGTGAATTGGGTAAGCTAAATTGTCCGTAGTGTATGTGTGTATGTTCTGGTCCTCCAGGTTGGAAGTTGAGCGTTCGGCTAACGACCCACCACGTAAAAATTAGATGGTATGAAACACCAACATGGTGTGGCTAAATATCAACTTCGATATAAACGGCACTGGGAGTGAGTAAGTATGGGGTGGATTGATCCCCCCTAATAATGCTTGATCACCCCTGAAGGACGTCAAAACAACATGTATGAGGGGTCACCCCTCTAAATTGTGAGAAATAGTTTGCTCTGATCTGCATCTTAAATACTAATATTACTGATTAAAATAACAGATAATTTAAATATACATTTGACCACCCCTTATGATGGATTATACCATTGTGAATGCTTAATCGGGTCAATCAATCTACATCAATTAACATGGTAATTGTCACTTTTCTTGTAAAATGACTGTTTATTTCTACATATAGATTAAAAGCCAAGTAAAATTAGATGCATAGTTTGTATAGTTTGACCAACCTCTGAAAGAGCTAATCTGAGGATACTGTAGATCAGAATGCATAAAATATCCCACAAAACACTGAAAATTTAAATATGCTTTAATAATAAAACAGATCTTATTTAAATAAATACGTACATTTGATTCACTTAAGCATGCATTACACAAAATAACATTACCGAAAAAGTTGACGCCCCTGATCGTCAACGTATAATTCGCACCATCAGGCCCGTAGCCAGCCTGGTAAAAAAGGTGGTTCTTTTTTCTCTCAAAAAGTGGACTTTTTCCTCATTTTCTGTTTAATAATGAGACTTAAATACTGCATTTTAGTGACATTTATTTTGCATTATTTTTAGCTTAATTAGCTTGTCGGGTGGTCATATTATAATACTTACTTATAAAATTTCCTAAATATTTAGAATAAAGAAATATGAAAAAATATTTATTACTTCAAAATACAAATTTATTACATCATATATCCTTAGAAAGAAACGTTTTAAATTAAAAACCGTAGCCTATTGTCATTTATTAGGCAAACAACACTGAGCAGCACATTCAACATTCCTAAGTCAGAGTTTGGCCATTTAAATAATAAAAAATTTAAACATAATAATAATTTAGAGCTTCACAATTTTCATATACTCTCTCTTGTAAAAAAAAAAGGACATTTGAAAATTTATGAATAACAACAACCAAAATAGTATTAAAATTTATTATAATATGGGCCACTTTTTATTGGTCTTTTTGTCCAAGAATAAGGTCCAAGATTTAGAAAAAAAAGTTACTTGTAAAATGTTTTCTCTAAGGCTATACAGCAGTAACTTACAGTAGCAAAGGATGACTTCACTTACATCAGATTGTGTGTTTTCTTGCACAGCTGGATGTTGGACAATGTATGAAAAATAATTGTTTCCATTGGCCAAAAGTGATTAGCAGATAAGTTTGATAAGTCACGAGAGCCAACAGATGATTCCGCTTGGTCTTAAAGCCTTTTTTGATGTGTTATTTTTACTAATTATTATGGCAGAGCAATCAAAATAGGACAAATGAACTCCTATATGGGACAAATTCTGGACCTTTGTCAGTGAGGGGTGGGTCTTCCGAACCACCCAAACCCCCCTGGCTACGGGCCTGACCATGGACACGACATTAAATTTCGGTGCACAACATGACACATGTACGACTCCCCCTCCTGCAGTGCGGTGGTGTCTGAAACACTACATCGTCACTCAGCCTTTTACAATTTCTTTTTGCTCTCAAACGAATAAAGAAAAAGTTTGTTCTTCCATTTCGCTTCAAGTATTTCAAGGCCTTAAAGCAGATATTTTGAAGAAAACCTGTAACTGTTGACTTTAATAGCAAAAAAAAAAAAACAAATACTATAGATGTCAATGGTTCCAGCTTTCTTTAAAAATATCTTCTTAAGTGTTCAACTGAAGAAACAGAGTAAAACAGCTTTGAAACAAGTAAAGGGTGAGTAAATGATGAACGATGTTTCATTTTTGGGTGAACTATCCCTTTAACAACCTTAGCAGAGGAAAGAACTATAATCCCGTTAAGCACTTTGGATGACAGAATTGAATTTAAAAAGGCAAAGCAATATAAAATGCCATAAACTTGTTGGTTAATATATAGTTCAGGTTTAATATAAAAATATTGATTTATTTGGAGCACGACTTGATTGTTTTAATCAGTTAGTGAGTGTGAACAGATGGGTTCACAGCAGGTCTCTCTTTCTTTAAAAGTTTATTCCTTTCACTTTGAAACTTCCAGAGCCCGATTGTTGCCGTCTCTAAGAATGTCAGAGAGAGCGAGAGAGAGATGGTCGGTGCTTTTGGAAATCCCGTTAGCCAAAACTCACACTTAATTTAGTCTCTGCGCCCTCAGAACTGATATATTCAATCCTATCAGCCAAAAACACCTTAAAGGGAGAATTCACCCAAAAATGAAAAGTCTCTCTTTCTTCATTCATGCTCATGTCATTCACAATCTGTATGACTGTTATATCTTATATCTGTGGAGCATAAAAGAAGATATTTTAAGAAATATCTCAGATATTTTTCTCATAGGGTCCAATACCTTTCATTGTAATGGGAAAAAATAGACGTTTCTTTAGAAGACAGAAATTCAAGCAGGCAACTATCCATCTTGTACTCATGTGGAAATGTATTTGAATTTCAGTGCCAAAGTCATTTTGACTTTTTTGTTTTGTTTTGTTGAGGCAATTCATGACAACTGTGAGGGGGTGAATTCTTTTATAACTCATTCGTTTTATTTATATTAAGTTATATTAAGTCTGCAGAATTAAGGGCGTGGCCACTTGAGTGACAGCTAGGTCTCACTGGTGTCGTCACGTCATCTCAGCTGATTCCGGCTGATTAGCTGCTGAACTCGGCATATGCATCGTATTTGTTTTGTTTTATTTGGCTTTACACACCCAGTGGACTTTTGGAATTATTTCACTTAATTGTGTTCACAAACCATTCAAGTGGAGCCCATTTCCCAGGTGAGTAAAATTCTTACTTATATACTATATCTAGAAATCTGTTTTATTTAAGATCATTTATATTTTCCTTTAGACTTGTAATGCACTTCAGAATCTGACAGACTGATTAGCTGTAGGCTCTAGAACAGTCATCTGAAATGCTGTCATACAGTTTTATGCCTTGACTTCATAAATAGCCTTGCATTTACTAACACAGACTATATTTAAAGTGTTTGGAAGTAATTTGCATTTTCCTCTTTTAGAAAAACGTCATAAGAACAATGCTTAGTGGCTCAATGTTTTACAACAGAGTTTGGAAAGACTAAACACTTTATTGATATAGTGTACAACCAAGCACATGTGGTCAGAACACAAACAAATCGCAGGTAATGAAGTATTAAGAATGTCTCCCAAAGAAAAGCCTGTCTAAGCAAAATTCTAGCAGGCATCTGTAGCTCCGCCTCTTTGGCCTTTTTTGGTTACCCCCGGTCAGCGCGATGGCACGCAACTAAAATGACGACGGTTGGCAGCGCCTACTTGTAGCTTCATTTGTGCTCTTCAGAATATTTTCATAAAATTTCCATATTTTTTTACAGTGTATGCCGTGGTGCCCCCAGAAAATTTTCTTAGGGGTGGCCAGAAGAGGCCACACCAAATCTTGGGGTGGCACAAAAAAACTTAATAATGAATTCAGTGTAATATTATATTGTTGTTTCTGGTAAATGAAATAATATGGCTTTAATTCATTTGATTAATTAGTCTTGAAATATTGCAATTTATTCCTTGAAATAATCCAGCAAGTACATGTGCAAACCAAATAAAATATATAGTTTTTATACAATAATTTTTCTTAACATAATTGGGAAAATTATATTAAGCCGAAAAGAACTAAGCCGAAAAGAAAATGAATGAATGAATATAATATAATATAATATAATATAATATAATATAATATAATATAATATAATATAATATAAAGTTTAAAAACACTTTTCATATATATAAATAAATTTACCGTTATTTTTCACATAGTTTTATTGTACAACATACAGCAGGGCTATTCAATTGGCGGCCCGCGGGCCGAACCCGGCACCCGAGGCAATTTGTTCCGGCCCTCCAAATAGTGTGACCAAGACATCAAAAATAAATTTAGTTCAGTCAAAAAACGGACGCTATAGTTATGAAGTGACGTGCGTCTGTTCAATACAGCACAAGCTGCGCAGAGCATGAGTCACCTGACATTAAGTGAGTGTCGAGAGCAGCCGAATACATTTGAATATGTTTGTAGAAAAGGCCTTTTGTACAATGCACTGATATCATTATTAGGGATGCAACGATTAACCGATTTCACTATTAACTGCGCTTTAATTCGTCATGGTTAATTAATCGTAAAGGCTTCTCTAAGCTGCATTTCTGCATTTCTGTTCTGCCGCACGAAACGAAACTGCTGAACAAAGTTAAGCCAAGTTGCCAACTGTGCCCTAGTTTAAAGTTCCGAACTTTTCCACCGAAGCTAACACGCACGCACACTGTAATAACTATAGCCGCGGCCGTTCCCATATCACGTCTTTCCCGCGCGCAAGTTTGTTATGTCGTAAGAATACATGCCAATATGCGGGCGCAAGCGGAGCAACACGCTCGCGGCTGTCTGGGCGCACGCAGTAGAAAACATCTCATGCTGTAGCGGTGAGAGTTGTGCTTAGCTTTCAGTGCAATGTAAACAAAAGACATGTTAGACGAACTATTATTAAAATGATTATGTATGTATGAACGCAGATGATAACAACAGTTAATCTAAATATTGGCGCCGACCTTCATAACAATTATTATTATATTATTTTCTCCCTTTCCTCTCTATAAACACACACATAATTGTGTAGCCCTATAAGCACAGAAAAACCTACAGCATAAAAACTATTACTACTGAAAATGCCTTTTAAAGGTTTTTTAATATTACTGTAGTTAGGGATGTCCAGATCTAAATCTACCTAATATAAAGCTTAAATTTACATTAGAGGTGATAACTGTAAAACCCTGATTATTCTTCACACTATATAATCGTACAACCAAAATCTATAATTGTTGCATCCATAATTGTTGAAGCCTACTTAAGCAATACACTGATTTTTTGGTGCTGTGAAATACAACATTTGAATGTTTGTTAAAAAACCTATTGTACAATGCAGTGATATTATATAGTTTCAAAATACAATTTATTAACATTTTAATGTAGGAAAATACAACGTGGGTGTCTTAAGGAGCAAAAATACAACATGTGGGCTCTTATATGCAGTTGTGTCATCACTTATATTGCAAGTCATGTCTCTCCGGCGCTTCGTTTGGGATGCTTTTCATGAACTGGCCCCCGTGACAAACTAATTGAATAGCCCTGGCATACAGTATATCTCACAAATACGCCGGAGACCCAAATGCAAGTGAATGCAAGTTGATTTATTAAACAGGGATAACAGGAAATAACAGCTGGTATAGATCTCACCATATATCGAGGGTTAGGGTAGAGCAATGGTGCATCTCTCAAGGAAATCGACAACGCTAAACAGCGGTAACAGTCCTTCAGAGCAGCAATTCAAAGTGAGTCTCTTGTGAGTGTCATCGGTGCAAACAGCGGTGACAACTTCAATGAAACCAAGCCGTGCTTGACAAGTCCAAAAGCAACAGACTCTATGATCAACTCACCACCAGCGGATTCAGCGGGAGAAGCCTAACAGGAACCGACACAGACGTGAACCCCAACGAACTGACAACATGAGACGCGACCGCTGATAACAGATATAGGTGCCGTAATGCGTTGCACCTGTGGTGTGCTGATTGACAGCTGAGCACGTGACTGCCCAGCTGACGACATGAAAACACAGACAGCCACGCGGTGAAAGATACCCAAACAAACACACCCACAAGCACACACACACAAGAGGAACAGACAGATCCCCAACCGTGACAGTATATGCCATGTATAAAATGAATGAAGATTAATGAATGAATAAAACAAACAAATGAACAAACTGAACAAAAAGTCATTATTTTATACACACACACTCACTATCCAGAACCTAATAATATAATTTATCCATTTCCTTTTTGAGCCACAAAATTATTAATACAGCTTCTTCTAATGCTGTACCTAAATATTAAATTCCCATTGCTGTCTATTGAAGGTGTGTGCTTGCTGTCAACGATGATCGGGGAGGGGGAGGGGCAGTGAATCAGCTATACCAGTAGCACCAATCAATCCACAATAATTTAGTGGCTGCTATTTGTTTATTAAGTGCAATATTGTGAATTTGCGTAAGTACGTTTAAATTAATAATATCCACAGCAAAAGCATATTGGGAGTCACTAGAAAATTTGGAGTTTTTGGCGGTCAAAACTTTTAACAATACTCGCTTTATTAATGTCTAATCGACTTATTTTATCCCGCCCATTTTCGCAGCACCGTAAGACAGAACTTTGCATGCTCAAACTCTATTGCGCAACCGCAGCTTAAAGGTGCAGTATGTAAGTTTGACACCCAGTGGTTGAACTAGGTATTGCACTCCTGGATCATAATAAAAGTACGCTGGGATGCCAGATTGTGTACAGGAGCGAGTGATTTAAACTGTGTTCTAAATAAAAGCAACGACACGCGATAGAGGGAATATTTTCCATATTAAAAGGAGTTTTTGTCCTAACCAACACCTCGAATTGATATATTAGAAATGGCTTCTATTTCTCACAGCTGAACAACAGAAACCTATGACAGCTAGATCACCTCAGGTAAGCCTTGTGTGCTTTATTCTGTGCTAAATGCTAACAATGCGAGTTTGAATGCATTTTACATGGCATTTGTTGCCATATACTGAAAGCAGAAAGTTCACCTCAGATCTTGAAAATACAATAAACCGTCTGAAATTGAACTTTAGAACTAAACACATATGAGTGATTCAGCATCTACATTGATGTTAAAGTGGGTTAACATGTATTAAATAGATTCTAAACCTTACCGTTTCGTGAGCGAGTCCATATTCTGTGCTTCTGAAAGGCTGTATTTACATTTCTGCCGTGTCTCGTCTGGTGCAAACAGCCAAATAGCTGATCACTGCCTCTCTCGTCACAGCGTGTTGTTAGGACACGCGGTTACAATGTAACCTGCTCACCTAATGTTACGTTCGTAATATTTATGTAATTTGCTAATTAATGACCTCATGTGGAACTGCATCTTTCTCCCATACTGTTCTTTTTGGTCACGGACGCATGCTTTCAGAGTCTTTCTGAATGAATGAATGAAATACGCTGTTTTCCAACAAGGCAACCCAGGGTGCTGACATATAATTGGCTAAACTGGCATCGTGCATATGAAATTTATCTAAACAAAGACAGCGTTCCGGCACGGAAAACCCATTTTCAAAGCAGAATATCTGACTTCAGCATTGTTTTTCAGTTAAACAAGTATGTTCACTTGGGATGTTTCTTAAATATCTGCACACATATTATGGTATTTTTATGCTTTAGAAGAGTCAAAAACTTAAATACAGCACCTTTAACACTAAAAAAGTTACATGAATAAAAGGTCATAGCATCAAATGTGTTTACTGTATGTCATTTTAAGTTTATCTTTAGTCAGTTTGATTAATGTAGGTTGAAAAATTCCTTTTGATTCTACTAAAAAAATAAGCAGGCAGTTTATTATTTAGTCAATTTGTAGATGCTTTTGTCCAAAGTGACTTACAATTGAGGAGGCGTACAGCAAATCACATCTTTACAGTGTAGCTACTAAATTAAAAAGTTACGAACTGCCATAAGATTACATTATAATGGGCAAAATATCCATGTATGCATTTGGCAGACAAATCCACTTACATTTACGCATTTGTCAAAAGAGGAACAAAAGCGACAGTGTTTGTCAAAACGCCAGCAATAACACAATGCTAACATAACAAGGCTATACACAATGCACACAATCTGGAACTGTGCAGTCATTCATCACTTTTTATGGTGAACATTTTGACACGAGTACACCGACTTGGAACGCAGTGTACGACATATGCGTCAGTCTGCAAATGATCTAGCCCATCCAGATAACAAAGTTGTGGAAATGGCCCTCGCTCTGCACGCAGTAATTGATTTACTGCATATTGGACCAGGGCTAATTAGAGCGGCTCCATCGTGACCTCGGAGCACTCCTCCCAAATGAGTGAAGCAGTGTGCGTTCACAGCCACTCTGGATATATTGGGTTTACAGAAATGAACCTCTGCTTATTAGCGCTGATTGCTAAGGCGGGGCTGCTTTCAAAAACCCTTGTCCTGAGTGTTGAGCTTCACATTGCCACAATGCTGCTGCAGACCTGAGAGAAACTGTGTGGGCTGTCGAGGAGAAATGTGCTGTGATTATACATTCATTTCTGCCTGCCAGACAATACGGCAAAAAAAAAAAACTCCTGTAGAATTTAAATATATGAGAGAGCTGAAGTATATCCTGGAACTAAAATACCATAGAGAGCACACTTAAAGACTTTTAAAAGGGACCTATTATGCTCCTTTTTACAAGATATAAAATAAGTCATGTCTGCATGTGAAGTTAATACCACATAAACAATGTTGTATAGCTAGAGGTGTAACGAATCATTGTTGATCTGTGATTCGTACGGATCACAACCCACGGATTAATAATTTTTTTTACTTGTAGATTAATCCTAAATTTGTAACGATCACTGAGAAATCGCATGTATAAAAGCATTTAGGCTTTCCTGTAAAATATAATGAAGAGGGAAGAAGTTGTAGTAGGTTATTCGGGATGTGGTGGGTTTCTTAGGTTATTTAAGGTGTTTTCTGGCACTTGTTTAGCCTGCGTTCAGGGGCGGACTGGCCATAGGGAGCATCATCGGGACATTTCCCGGTGGCCTGATGGTTAATCTGGCCTGCCCCCGTAATTCTGGCCTGCCACGCATTACCCCCCCCCCCACGCAGACGCAGTGCTGAGGAAGGCACAACAACGCCTCTTCTTCCTCAGGCGCCTCAGGAGGTTTGGAATGAGCCCCCACATCCTCCGCTCGTTCTAAACCTGCACTGTGGAGAGCATCCTGACTGGCTGCATCACCACCTGGTACGGAAACAGCACCAGCAGCAATCGCAAAGGTCTACATAGGATTGTGCGAACTGCTGGACGCGTAGTAGGAGGTGAGCTTCCCTCCCTCCAGGACATCTATACCAGGAGGTGCATGAGGAAAGCCAAGAGAATCATCAGCGACTCCAGCCACCCAAGCCATAGACTTTTCTCTCTGCTACCCTCAGGCAGACGGTTTCGCAGCATCCGGTCACGCACCAGCCGACTGAAGGAAAGTTTCTTCCCTCAGACTATCAGGCTGATGAACACTTAACACACCCCACACAAACTCCTCCATACCCCGCACTGCACACCATCAAGATGTAGCATTAACAAATCCATACTTAAAACAATACTGCCTACAACTATGTGTACACCTATTCATCGTACGTATCGCTGTCAACATTGCCAATTTTACATTGTCTTGTTTTTTTGTGAGTATGTTGTTGTATTTTGCACTGTCTGTATTTTGCACTGTCGTTGTAATTGCACTATCTGTATTTTGCACTGTCTGGAGCCAGCACCTAAGCTTTTCACTCATCATAGCACACGTGCTGCTGATGATGTGACAATAATCTTTACAGAAACAAATCTTCCTTTACGCACTCTTCAAAGCAGCATTTGGTCAAGTTAACAGTTTTACCAATTTTGGATTATGGGGATTTAATTTACAGATCAGCTTCAAAAACTCTCCTTCACAAACTGCATGTTATTTATCATGCAGCAATTCGTTTTGTTACTGGTGCACCATTTAATACTCATCACTGTCAACTGTATTCTTTACTGAATTGGCCTTCTCTTCAATCACGTCGACAAATTCATTGGTTTCTGTTCATTTACAAAACTCTTATTGGAAAAACTCCAATATATTTACAGTCACTTCTTAACATTCAGAAAACACGTCGCAATCTGCGCTCTAGTAGTTTTATTAACCTTTGCATACCCAAAGTTCGCACTTCATTTGGTCGCTACTCTTTTCAGTTTTCTGCTGCTGATGCTTGGAATCATCTGCAGCAGACCTTAAAGCTCAGTACTTTCATTCCACTATCATCTTTTAAAAGTTCAATCCAGTCATTACTACAAGATCACTGTGCTTGTTTTTAGCTTTTCGTTGGTTTTACTCTATATTTTGGTGCATTTGAACAAAACAGATTTATTGAACAGAAATATTTATTAAATTAACATTTTAGTCACTAAACATCTTTAGAAAAAGAAAGATAATACATATAAATTCATGCGAAATATTGGGGAAAATACAAACTACAGAATTTTAACAACATTTTTATAATTATTTTACTCTTGTTAAAATTTTTATCTAATATTTTTCTCCAACATAAATTTGGCTGTACTAAATTTGGACAGTTATCGTAAGTTATTTTGTTAGATAAGCTTCAGATTTGGCTTCTGTACTGACTAATCTAATGTATATGCACAAATATAAAATAATTTATTAATAATTTAGGACGTAAACCAGATTAGAAAATCATGAGTAGATCACAGAAATGCACAGTTCTGCTTGTTAAATGTTTTGTCATGTAACCTGTGACATGCTGTGTGTGAAACCCCACATGAAAATCTAAATGTTTACATTGTTTTATATATTTTAATATTGGTAACCACCAGTGTTGGAAATTACTTCAGAAATGTTATTTAATAACCTTTATTTAACCAGGTAAGTCAATTGAGAACCAGTTCTCATTTACAATGACGACCTGGCCAAGAGGCAACATAAAAAAAGGAGTTACAGTACAAAGCAGCAAGGACATAATACAATAACAATTCCACAAAATGCAGATAATAACATTTATAAACTAAAAGGAGCAAAATAATTATAAAATTTTGATAAAATTCTGTAGTTTGTATTTTCCCCCAATATGACATGAATTAAAAGTGTATTATCTTTCCATTTCTAAAGATGTTCAGTGACTAAAATATTATTTTAATAAACATATCTGTTTAATAAATCTGTTTTGGCCAAATGCACCAAAATATATTATCCATATTCACTGAGAAACGGATAAAATATTCATTTTCTAAATGGTGTGTACTCATTATGCTGATCGCTGTATATATATTTTTAATCAGATATTTTGCATAATTTTTAACTAAGAATAAGCTACTATTTGTCAGATAATTGCACATGATGCTTAAAGAAACAATAAATGCTTTAGAAAACTGTCAAAATAGGGTAAGTATTGATTCATTTGAAACATTTTGTTTCTTTTTTGATAGATATATAATTAATAAAGGTCCAGTTTAACTCAAATTTATAGAAATTAAAAGTTTAATTCCTATGTGTATAAATTTACATGAATTTTTAGTATTTAGCCAATTAAATTACTTACTTTTTAGACAAAGTAATTAGAAAAAAAGTGATGTAACTAGTAATTAATCACATTTCTGAAGTAATTCCCAACACTGGTGATTACCAAGATTAAAATATATTTAAAAATTTCAACATTTAGATTTTCATGTGGAGTTCCACACACAGCACGTCACAGGTTACATGACATTAAACAAGCAGAACTGTGCATTTCTGTGATCTACTCATGATTTGCTAATCTGGTTTGCCTCCTAAATTATTAATAAATGTTACTGAAATGAGTTTGGACGTGACTCTTATTAAAAAAAATGAAGGTTGACAAGGCACTTCTGAAGAGGAGCCGGTGGGAGAATGACACACATACAGTGCTCAACATATGAGTGCACCCCTCACAAATCTCTCATTTAGATTAATATTTTCTAAGCTTTACAACATTATATCTGTGCACATTAGATTAGTCAGTACTGATAATCTAACAAGATAACTTATGACAACGGTCCAAAATTAGTGCAGCTAAATGTATATGCTACGGAAAAATATTAAATAAAAATTTTAGAATTTTGTAGTTTGCATGTTTTCCAATATTTCACATTAATTTAAATGTATTATCTTTCTATTTCTAAAGATGTTCAGTGGCTAAAATGTTAATTTAATAAATATTTCTGTTCAGTAAAGCTGTTTTGTTCAAACGCATCAAAATATAGATAAAAAAATTTAAAAAGAGCAAAATAATTATACAATTTTGTTAAAATTCTGTAGTTTGTATTTTCCCAATATAACATGAATAAAACAATTAGTATCTTTCCATTTCTAAAGATGTTCAGTGACTAAAATATTATTTTAATAAACATATCTGTTTAATAAATCTGTTTTGTCCAAATGCACCAAAATTTATTGCCCATATTCCCTGAGAAATGGATGAAAGTATTCATTTTCTAAATGGGCTGTACTCAATTATGCTGAGCACCGTATACCTGTTACAGTACAAACTATCCTCGCGCGACCCCCCGGCGCTCCAGTTGCCATGGGTAACGTACGCCAGTCTATAAAGCGTTGTGCAACTCAAGATGCTCTCTCGTAGCCACTCCCTGTAAACAAACCAGCAAGCCTCGAACAAAGAGAAATGAATGATAAAAAAACTGTTCGTCACGGGTTGTACATTCAACAGAAAGGAATCTGCGCTATTCCAGAAAAACCAACGAGTTCGGTTTGTCGTGTTCGTGTCAACACTTTGCTCAGGGAACCCACGCGCGGTAACGTTAACCAGTTTGTCTTTTACCTCGATATAAACTGTTTGTTTTACTGTAAAAGACGCTGAATTCCAGCTGTAAATAATGTAAACTAATGTAAACAGTTGTTAAATAAAACGCGACACAACACTGTTCAGTCGTGAGTTTCGTCACACGTCAGTCATTGCGCAACAGAAGAGTAAACATTATACAAAAACAAAACATAAACAAACGCGCGACAATCTCCAAATGTGCAGAAATTGCCCTTTTACGTGCTAGGAATGAATTCAAAGCAGGTTCTGTCAGCCAACGAGATGTCTTGCAGATGTTTCTGGTGTAATAAAAAGCATCAGTGCGACTCACGTTATTTCGTAAATCTTGCAGCGCTACACTCATCGTGCAGCATCGGCGCTCCGCACGCGACTAAGCCATCCCTCGCGCCTGAAACAAACATGAGCAGTCAAGAGTTAAACACCATCCTCCGGTCCATTCGCCGATGCAGTTTTTTTTTTTGAGCTGCAATTATTGATAAGAGACTGGTGGGGCGATGCGTTTGCCTACCGCTGAGCGTTTTCAGAAGACGGCGCGCATGATGGGCTGCTGTGCCTCCGCCAACGACCAGTACGTCCTCTGCTCTGTGTGTTATAACATAGAAAGATGTCTGTGGGAGATAGATAGAGATCAGCTCTCTCTCTCTCTCTTGCTCTCTCAGTTTCTCTCTCTCTCTCTCTCTCTCTCTCTCTCTCTCTCTCTCTCTCTCTCTCTCTCTCTCTCTCTCTATCCCCTCCCCTTTCTCCCTCATGCGCGCGCCTTGATTCGGCCTCTCGAGCTGCTGCCGCATCTGTATGGAGAGGTTTGCTGACGCTGTCAAAAGCATCAAGTGGGATGAGTGCTCATTTACATTTCATGTGATCTTAAAAATCATAATTTTTACCTCAATGTGCTTCTGGAGTTGAGTTGACACACGGCTCTGTGGAAATTAAAACATCTTGACGTTACATTAGTTTCTTAGATGAGTAGGCTATAATTGTTAATATAGTATTATTTACTACAGTTTTCGACTAGCTTTTTTTTAAAAAGTTATTTAAATTAATAGTTTTTTTTTTTATTTGAAACCAGTGTTAATTTTGACAGCAAATTTTGATTTAGTTTTAGTCTTAGTATTTTTACCATTTTAGTTTTAGTCATATTTTAGTCTTCTGAATCATTTTAGTTTTAGTCGACTAAACTTCATAAGATTTTAGTAGACTAAATCTACTCTAGATTTAGTTGACTAAAATATATTTGGTTTAAAGTATTGTATACATTAATTTATACAAAATATTGTACCTTAAAATTAAATAAAACAGTCTCATTAATATATGGAATATATTTTTTTCTATTGAAGATCAAAAATTAGACATGCATTGTTGACATGCAGGATTTTGCAATTATTTAGCAAACCTTTTTTTAAATGTGGTAAACTACTATTTTTGACCAGTCTGTCGAACAATTTCAAGCCATTAAATCTTTGAAAGGGCTTAAAATAGTCAAAGACCACTTTGTAATATCAGTCTACCATGCTTTACTGGCTTGAGAAAGCCAACATATTGTTATACTACTTCTTCTTAGACTATTTTAAGAATGCATCTCCTCCTAGACCGTTCCTACTACAACCACCAAACTAACTCCAAACCTCCAAACTATATTAAATTAAGCTGCTAGGCTATATCTTTTCCAACTGATCCGACTTGAGGTTTTCCGAAAACTGTCCCGGAAAATTCTGAAAAGTCCCATTGACTTAACATTGAATTTGTGACCTCATAACTTTGCACCAGACTGTCATATTAAGGTTGGGCTCATTTAACTCTTACTACTAATCTGCCAATCACTGATGACCTTTGAACTTACTAGCCACACCCTAGCAACCACTTACGGCACGCTAGCAACCATAGACTTTCATTGTACAAAACGGCCATTAACTTTACATTGGACATACTAATATAACAACATACCAATTCATGCTACTGTAACAATATACTAATCCATACCAAAGAGCTTAGAATCACCAAGAGGCGACACTCAATAGAACGTTCCGTTGCAACAGCAGCCCCCAGCAACAGCCCCGCGATTTCGCCATTCTGGAGTGAAAGTGATGCAGCTGCTTTGTTTTTTATTTATTTATTTAAAAAGCGCATTAATGCTAAGATACAACCTGAAAGACGAAAATACAAAACTTACTATCACAATCATCAGCACTTTTAATAGTTTATTTTACAGACTTATAATATGCTGTTGCTCTATTGGAATTTTCATTCCAAAATGGCCACCGCGTGACAAATCAATAAATCCCAAATCGCACTAGAGTGTCGCCTCTTGGTGATTCTATGCTCTTTGTCCATACTAGAAACATACTAACGACATACCAACATATTAATCATATTAATTATACTAGAAACATAGTAACAATATACCAATCCATACTAAAAACATACTAACAAGCATACTAAACATACTAGCAACATGCTAATTCATACTATAAACATACTAGCAACATGCTAATTCATGTTAAATTCATGCTAACAACATTCTAATTTATGCTAGAAACATGCAACCACCTAGAACACCTTAGCAACTGCCTAGCAACGCCTTAGCAATGACCTAGAACACCTTAGCAACCATCCAGAACACCTTAGCAACCACCTAGCATTAACAACCAGTCAAAACACCCTAGCAACTCCTTAGCAACCGCCTTGCAACACCTTAGCAACCACTTAGTACGCCCTATCAACCACCTAGTAAGAAACATGCCAATCCATACTAGAAACATGCTAACTTATTTGTAGTTATCGGCCTATGCCGACTCTTTCAAACTTCTTAAAAACTACTTAAATTATTTACACTTCAAAACTACTTCAAACTTTCAGACTAGGCTTTCTCAAGCCACCATAAAGTTTGTCTACAAACTTTACTTTTCTAGCTGGAGTTACAGTACATGCAGGCGCTCAGCTGTATAGCACTGATTAAATAAGTAGTGTAATGACAGAAGGATGGCAAATGATAATGTGTTGTCCTGTAAAATGTGCACTCAGTCCCATGACTGTGTTAACTCACATAGAGGAATACTAAAGAAAAGATGTATGTCATGTCATGTCATGCATCACACACACCAAGATTGGAAATTTACCAAAAACGTCTCTCAGTCACATTCTCTTCTCATTTTTATCAGTCAACGAAAATGTCTGTATATTTTATTATTGTTTTCATCATCATCACTTAATTTTTATTTAGTTTTCGCCTCGTTTCGAAGAAACTTGTTTGTCAAGAAAATTATGATGAAAAATTTGTCAACAAAATGAACACTGTTGGAAACTGTATATTATATTGTATTTTATATAGCTAGTTACAGAAAAAAAACTTAAATGTTTAACGATTGAGGCACTGAAAGTTTTCTACGTAATATACATATTGTTTTATTTAATCATATTCATATAACATCGTGTCTTTGTATGCAACCATGTACGTAGGTCTGTATATGTCAAACATACTGTATTTATATACTGTTACAGAAAAAAAAGAAATGTTTAATGATTAAGGTGTTTAAAGGCTTCAATATTTACAGGGTTTTTAATAAAAGCAGGATCCCAAAACTCTAACATAAAGAAACATCGAAGCCTAAAACTATTTGTATGATGATATACACTCATCGGCCATTTTTTAGGTACACCTTACTAGTAACGGTTTGGACCCCTTTTTGCACTCAGAACTGCCTTAAACCTTCATGGCATAGATTGAACAAGGTACTGGAAATATATTCCACCAGAGATTTTGGTCAATATTGACATAATAGCATCACGCAGTTGCTGCAGATTTGTCGGCTGCACATCCATGATGCGAATCTCACGTTCCACCCCATACCAAAGGTGCTCTATTGGATTAAGATATGGTCACTCTGGAGGCTATTTGAGTACAGTGAACTCATTGTCATGTTCAAGAAACCATTCTGAGATGATTTACGCTTTATGACATGACGTGTTATTCTGCTGGAAGTAGCCTCAGAAGATGGATACACTGTGGTCATAAAGGGATGGATATGGTTAGCAACAATACAACAATACTCAGGTAGGATGTGGCGTTGACAAGATGCTCAATTGGTACTAATGGGCGCAAAGTGTCCTAGGAAAATATCCCCCACAGCATTACACCACCACCACCAGCCTGAACCACTGATACAAGGCAGGATGGATTCATGCTTTCATATTGTTGATGCTAAATTCTGACCCTTCCATCTGAATGTCGCAGCAGAAATCAAGACTCACAGACCTGTTCTTTGCTTAAAAGAGTGGCACCCGGTGTGGTCTTCTGCTGCTGTAGCCCATCCACTTCAAGGTTGGACGTGTTGTGCGTTCAGAGGTGCTCTTCTGCAAATCTCAGTTGTAACAAGTGGTTATTTGAGTTACTGTTGCCTTTCTATCAGCTGGAACCAGTCTGACCAATCTCCTCTGACCTCTGGCTTTAACAAGGCATTTGTGCCCACAGAACTGCCGCTCATTGCATATTTTCTCTTTTTCGGACCATTCTCTGTAAACCCTAGAGAAGGTTGTGCATGAAAATTCCAGTAGATCAGCAGTTTCTGAAATACTCAGAGCAGCCCGTCTGGCACCAACAACTATGCTACGATCAAAGTCACTTAAATCACCTTTCTTCCCCATTCTGATGCTCAGTTTGAACTGCAGCAAATCGTCTTGACCATGTCTATATGCCTAAATGCATTGAGCTGCTGCCATGTGATTGGCTGATTATAAATTTGCATTAACGAGCAGTTGTACCTAATAAAGTGACCGGTGAGTGTATATGGAGTATATACAAAACTATATATTATATATACAAACCAGTTTGGAGTTTTTTTTTCCTTCTTCTGTAGAAGAACAAAAAAAGGAACTCTGATCTTAATATATATATATATATATATATATATATATATATATATATATATATATATATATATATATATATATATATATATATATATATATATATATATATATATATATATATATTTATGCTTCTGAAGATGACATATGGCTCTGTTGAGATTAAAACAACTTGACAGTACATTACAGATTTCTTAGATGAGTGTATTTGTTAATGGAACATTACTACAGTTTTCTATGTAATATCTTTTTTTTTTTTAAGTTAATCAAATTCATATAATGTTGTTTCTTTGTGTGAAACCAAATAGGTAAAAAATGAAATGCTTAAGGTTAAGCGGTTTAAAGGATTTCATATTTACAGTTTTTTTTTAAAGCAGGTTTCCAAAACTCTAATATAAAGAAACATTGAAGCCTAAACCTATTTTCGGGACTGATCGACTGACCCACCCTCCTCCTTCCCTAAACCCAGCCAATAGTATTTTCAAAAGCACCGATTGACCAACCCTCCTCCTTTTCTAAACCCAACCACTAGTATTTTCAAAGGCAATTCAGAAAAAAGAAAACCTCTCACCTGATTTTTACCACATTTTTTCCCTGTTATTTGTTTATTTTATTTTTCGGCTTTTGTTTTTGTCTTACCTGCTTTCTGGAATTGTCCTTCGCCAGACTCGATCCCCGTCATCGTAGTCAACTCCTATATGCGTCTCAAGTCCGTCGACGTACATGGCGAGCCACTGTACAAACAAGTAACAGCAGGAAAGCCATCCATACGGAAGTAAGCGGTCAGCTGGTAAGCACGAAAAGGAAACAGCGCCATACCGCTCCGTAGCATTCATTTTAAAAGATGAAACGCAGCCATATGTACTTCTAGCTACATAATTCGCGATCTCCAGAAATGTATATAGGGCTACATTTTCAGAATGATACTTTGTTGGTAAAGGTTGCTATGCGGATTGGTTTATTATATGACTTGTGCTTTTGTCTGTGTGACAAAGGATATGATGTGTTAGTATTTCAAAACATTGGTGTATTAACACTATAAATTAATGAAATACGGTAGTTTACTGTAAAAATTACAACGTTCTTTTTGGTTTATATCCCATAATTTAAACACTAAACCACAGCTGCCAGTTTTTTACCATAAATTTGGCAATTTTATTTTTGCATTTTAACTAAGATTGAAGAACAGTTATCAAAACATCAGAGAAAAAAACAACAACAAATGTTAAAGTCAGCCGGACGTTACAACAAAATCAATGAACGCAACGTGTTTGAAACTGACCCACAGCACGGGCCCTGAGGTTGTTATGAGAACCTGATCGATGGTTTCCCACGTGAAGAAACAAACAGCTCAGCCCTGATTGAAAACATATGTTTTACATGATTTAAGCCTGGTTGGGGTTATGTAACACATTTCAGCCGCTCTCTCTCTCTTTCTCTCTCTTTTGTCCAGGAATGAAGGCAACATATCTCCGCATCTTGGATAACACCCAAACCCTGCATCGTTTAAATGAGAAGAGAACTGCAGTAAAGTGCTGGCCCGATATCAGAAGGTAGATTACACTGATTGGCTTATAGACAAGACAAAGATACAGAGATTCCTCAAGTGTATCCAGATTTTTTTCAAGTGTTTCCAGCAGCCGAGATTCTTTTTGAAAACATCAGGTATATATGAATACGCTGTGAGTTAGATTTGCAAACACACTTCAAACGGAAGCATTCTGCATTGTTGTTTTGTTAGCTCACCACAGTGCCTATTTAATTTTTCAGTGAGGCAAGTAAAGACGTACAGCGAAAAAATTGTTTTAATTTTGTATACAAGTATTCTTTAAAAATGCTGGGTTATTTGAACAGAATTTGAGTTCAAATGTGGAGAAAAACAACCCATGGGTTACAAATTTAATAATAATAAAACAATTAAGCAATTGTGCATATTTTACTCAAATTTGGGTTTAAACAACCCAGCATTATTAAAGTTTATCTAAACTACACTATAAAAAGTGATTATTTACTTTAAAACGTGATTTTAAACAGTGATTAAAGTGACCTGTTAAATTGATTTAACTTAATTTTATAACACTATGCGCATATTCATTTACTTTAAAAATATTAAAGCAACAAGTTTACTCACTATTTTAGGTAAAGTCAAAGTGTAAAACTTTTGAGTAAAACTGTTGCTTTTAAGTAAAGTCAACTAATCGCTCTAAAAGTTTACTTGAGTAAAGTCAACTAGTCATTTTAAAAGCAACAGGTTTACTTGCTTATTTTGAGTAAAGTCAACTAATCATTTTAAAAGCACCAGGTTTACTCACTTATGCCGAGTTCAGACTGCATGATTTTCAAAGTAGTCGTGTCACTATGGAGCCAAAATGTTTCATATTTTCAAACAAATATAATACAATCCACAAATAAATGTGAAGCGATTGACAAATACCAAGCATATTCCCAAATAAATACAATGAGATCCACACATAAATCTTAGAGTTCCACAAACATTAATTACATTCACAAATAAGTAAAATTAGACTTGCAAATAAAAAACATACTCACACATTTTTTTTAATTCTACAAACACAAATTAAAGTAAAGATGTACAGCAAAATGTCATTTTTTTTGTTTTGTATACACAAATATATTTTGTGTTTAAATATGCTGGGATATTTGAACCCAAATTTGGTTTAAATGTGGGGAAAAATAACCCTTGGGTTAAAAACTAGTCCATATTTTACTCAAATTTGGGTTTAACCAACCCAGCATTATTAGGGTTTATCTAAACTACACTGTAAAGAGTGATTATTTACTTTAAAAAGTGATTTTTAAATAATGATTAAAGTGACCTGTTAGGTTGATTTAACTTAATTTTTATGAAATTATGCACATTTTATTTACTTAAAAAAATAAGACTATGGGTGTACTAACTACTTTAAGTAAAGTTAACTAATCATCTTAAAAGCAAGAGGTTTACTCACTTATTTTAAGTAAAGTCAACTAATTGTTCTAAAAGCAACAGGTTTACTCACTTATTTTAAGCAATGTCAACTAATCGTTGTAAAAGCAACAGGTTTACTCGTTTATTTTAAGTAAAGTTAACTAATCGTTTTAAAAGCAACAGGTTTACTCGCTTATTTTAAGTAAAGTCAACTAGTCATTTTAAAAGCAACAGGTTTACTCGCTTATTTTAAGTAAAGTCAACTAGTCATTTTAAAAGCAACAGGTTTACTTGCTTATTTTTATGTCAACTAATCGTCTTAAAAGCACCGGTTTACTTATTTTTAGTAAAGTCAACTAATCGTCTTAAATAAGTGAGTAAAACGGTTGCTTTAGAGTAAAGTCAACTTATCGTTTTAAAAGCAACAGGTTTACTCACTTATTTTTAAGTAAAGTCAACTAATCGTCTTAAACGCATCGGTTTACTTACTGATTTTCAGTAATGTCAACTAATCGTTTTAATATAAGTGAGTTAAACGGTTGTTTTAGAGTAGAGTCAACTAATCGTTTTAAAAGCACCAGGTTTACTCACTTATTTTTAAGTAAAGTCACTAATCATCTTAAAAGCCCCAGTTTTACTCTTTTACTTTCAGTAAAGTCAGCTAATACATCTTAAAATAAGTGAGTAAAACTGTTGCTTTTAAGACGATTAGTTGACTTTACTTAAAATTAGTGAGTAAACCTGTTGCTTTTAAGTAAAGTGAACTAATCATTTTAAAAGCAACAGGTTTACTTGCTTGTTTTAAGAGAAGTCAACTAATCGTTGTAAAAGTAACAGGTTTACTCGTTTATTTTAAGTAAAGTGAACTAATTGTTTTAAAGTAACCGGTTTACTCGCTTATTTTAAGTAAAGTCAACTAATCACTTTAGAAGCAGGTTTACTCACTTATTTTAAGCAAAGTGGACTAATCATTTTTAAAGCACAAGTTTTACATCACTTATTTAAAGTCAACTAATTGTTTTAAAAGCAACAGGTTTACTCACTATTTTAAGTAAAGTCAAATAATCATTTTAAAAGCAACAGGTTTACTCACTATTTTAAGTCAACTAATCATCTTAAAAGCAACAAGTTTACTCACTTATTTTAAGTAAAGTTAAATAATCGTCTTAAAAGCAACAGGTTTACTCGCTTATTTTAAGTAAAGTCAACTAATCGTTTTAAAAGCAACAGGTTTACTCCCTTATTACTCACAGCACAGTTAGGTAAAACAGTTTATTACAAAAGAAGTGTGTGAATTTAAAAAACAGACAAAATCACTATAAAGACAACAAGATAAAATGTACTGCAGTACATCAAGGTTACATTCATACACAGATATGGAATGTACTATTGCGATGATAAAAATAAGCAATAAGTATCTGATAGCAAGCCCTGTCTGTAATAATCAGTGTTTTGCATTTTTTGTTCTACATATGACACAGCATACTTCGGTAATAATATGGCTATAATGTTTTATGACATTACCTGATGTGTTTCCTTTTTTTTTTTTTGTGGCAATACGTTCAAACTTTTATGAATTATTTGTTGTCAGTGAGTGAACATGTAAGTGAAAATAAGAATTAGCTTGAATAAACTCTTAAAGTTTGTGATATATGCACTGTAAAATTGTATTTTACATTAATATAATGCTTATGGGACCTTGATCTATTAATTAACAATTTCTGTATTTTGTGTTTTCTGTTAATTTATGGATGTGAATTGCATTATGGGACTTTGATCTTTGCTCTGTCGACATTTGTCAACACCAACCCAGACAATTTTTCACTTTAAACTATTAAAAATGTTAAATAAAAAAAACTTTTTCAAACTTTTTAAGGTTAAAAGTTGAAAGAAAGATCGAGGTCCCATAATACAATTCAAAAGCATAATAAACAACATGAAAAATCAAAATATGAAGCACAAAATACAGAAAACTGATCATTTACAGATCTTTTTTACAGAGTATGTAAATAAATAAATCAGTATGTAAATAAATAAACCAGTAAAATAGCATTAACAATTCAACATTTTCCATAGTTAATGCACTGCAAGTTAACAAGAACTAACATTCATTCATTCATTCATTTTCTTTTCGGCTTAGTCCCTTTATTAATCAGGGGTCGCCACAGCGGAATGAACCATCAACTTATCTAGCATATGTTTTACGCAGCGGATGCCCTTCCAGCTGCAACCCAACACTGGGAAACATCCATACACTCTCATTCACACACATACGCTACGGACAGTTTAGCTTATCCAGTTCACCTATAGCGCATGTCTTTGGACTTGTGGGGGAAACCGGAGCACCCGGAGGAAACCCACGCGAACAAGGGGAGAACATGCAAACTCCGCACAGAAATGCCAACTGACCCAGCTGAGGGTTTTGCTGTGAGGCGATTGTGCTACCCACTGCACCACCGTGACGCCTCCCAAGAACTAACAATGAACTATTAATTAATACTGTAATTTGTTTGTTCATAGTAGTAAATACATAAACTAAACAATAACTAATGATAACAATATATAGTTTCTACCCAGCAGGCACATAACATCATAAGACATTAATATTACAGTAGGTTAGGTCGATTTAGGTCGTGACGTTAGTTGACCAAAACTCAATTTTTAGCTAGCATCTAAGGACAACATTATTTTGACATCCAATAGTGACGTCAAATTACGTTAATATTTTGCTGATTTTATGTTTTGTTGGAAAGTTACCAAAGTCCAACGTTGAGCCAACATCTTAAACCAACGTCATATTGACGTCAAATACTGACATTTATTCGTCAGGTATGGCAACCAAAATCCAACGTCTGATAGACGTCATAGTGGTAACATCCACATAACATCAAGCTGTAACATCATTAGACGTTGATATTTGGTTGATTTTAGGTTGAACGTTGGACAATGACATCAGCCTGACGTTGGGTTCTGATGTCAACCTGATTTTCATTTGCAAACGAAATGCACCGGCCTCATAAAGTTGGTGTACAACGTCAATCTGACGTCATGTTGACGTCCTGTGCCTGCTGGGTAACAACTAAAAGAAGGCGCCTTTAACATAAAAATACGACCGAGCAGAAATCATGGGCTGTTTCTCAAAATGCGTTCTTCAGCGGTCTTGCGTCTTCGTGTTCTCATGTAACGTCATCATCAGCTGCCAAAGTTCAGTTCCAATACTCAAGATCGCAAGTGCAGAGGACGCGTGAAACTTCCCGGATGTGTTCTTGATATGGAGGACGCACCGATGCAGACTTGAGCATCGATCTCGCTCTAGAAGTCCCAGAAGTCATTGCGATTGGAGGTGGGAAGCGCAGCACTTTATTTAGATTTATTATTAAAGTTCAGAGATATCACTTATTTACCTCAAGAGTTTGCCTAAATGAAACGGTGAATATAAACATTACCATGGACATCTTAATAAAGGAATAAACACATTAAGAGTGTTTGTTTGCTCAAATTCGTATTAAAATCAGTTTTATTTGTATTGTGCAACATATATTTATAATGTTTTTATGCATAATATATATTTTGAAAAGGGGAAAAACAATAAATCATTGTATAAATGCTGTAATGTTTAAACAATTTTTTATTTAAAACGCGTGAAGGTCACGTGACCATCAGGAACAACCAGAGAAGAACGCAGCATCTCATTTCTCACAGGACTCGTTCTCTGTTCTCGTGGTCTCCCGAGTTCGTTCTACCGAGGACACCTGGCAAGACCAGTCTCCACAAGAACGCAAGTCCATTCTCAGCGTTCTTGGAATTGAGAAACAGCCATGGTCCCATACTGCAATTTTTACAGTATTTTTCTGTTTATTTACAGCATGCTTTCGAAATGCATTTTAAAAACTTAATCAGCAAAAAATATATAATTAGTTTTTTTTACAGTGCATGGGATATACATACCAGCCTGATCTCAGGAGAAAATGTAACTATTTTATGTTTTGTCAGTTTAGTGGCTACGAGTTTATTCATATGAAAATGTGCGATTTTTAAAACGGGGACGAGGCCCTAAACCCAACCGTCATTTGGGAATGAGCTAATCATACAAAATCGTACAAATGAGATCATGCAAATTCATACAAGCTAGCCACTAAATCAAAAAAGTTACGAACTGCCGTGAGGTAGCATTGGATGTACTCAGGATCTCACATCTCTGAATCTATACAGACTTACAGTGTCATTTTAAATACCTATTCTCTCAATATTATGAAGGTGAATTGAATGGCTGGTGCAAACGCTTCCACAACATCACGATTAAATGCTTTTCTGTTAGGGCATCGATGGATTTGCTCTTTAGTGTTTGGACTTTCAGCAGTGAAAATTAAACCACACTGAACTGGACTAAACTGAACTTTAACTCTGAAAACTGGACTGACGCAGTTTCAATTTACTAGAACTTCTATGTTAAGCTGCTTTGACACAATCTACATTGTACTGTAAAAGTGCTAAAGAAATAAACATGAATTGAACTGTTTTCGCATTGCTGTTATAATTCTTGTGATTATTTTAATACTTGGAGGAAAGAGCGCAGCACATTTTTTACATTTACATCTCAAAAGTGTGGATGGCAAAATTCTTTGTCATTATATCACAGCAAAAGTAAATTCGAATTCTTTTTACTTCCAGTATGAAAATAGACATTCGCTGAGAGTATATAAGAGCATCATCAATGTTTTTGACAGCAAGCAGGAGCAGCCAGTTGCTGGATGTAGTTCGCTTATGTTTTATGCTTGTGAAAAATAATAGAAGGTTTATCTTGAAGTTGAAAAATGTAACTGCAATTCTACAATCACCCTTTAAGTAAATACATTTAAACATACAGTTAGGTCCATAAATATTTGGACATCGACACAATTTTAACATTTTTGGCTCTATACACCAACACAACAGATTTGAAATGAACAAGATGTGCTTCAACTGCAGACTGTCAGCTTTAAATCGAGGGTATTTACATCCAAATCAGATGAACGGTGTCGGAATTACAACAGTTTCCATATGTGCCTCCCACTTGTTAAGAGCCCAAAAGTAATTGGACATTTGGCTTCTAATCTGTTCCATGGCCTGGTGTGTGTTATTCCCTGATTATCCTAACTACAATGAGCAGATAAAAAGGCCAGAGTTTATTTCAAGTTGTCCATTTGCATTTGGAATCTGTTACTGTCAACTCTCAAGATGAGATCCAAAGAGCTGCAGTAAAGCATGGTTGTATTAGTGACATGGCGTGGGCATCTATGGCTGTCAATGATCTGGTTCTCTTGTATTTATTGATGATGTGACTGCTGAGAATAGCATGAATTCTGAAGTGTTTCAGGCAATATTTTCTATTCGTATTCAGCCAAATGCTTCAGAACTCATTGGACGGCGCTTCACAGTGCAGACGGAGAATGACCCAAAGCATACTGCAAAAGCAACCAAAGAGTTTTTGAAGGGAAAGAAGTGAAATGTTATGCAATGGCCAAGCCAATCACCTGAACTGAAACCGATTGAGCTTGCATTTCACTTGCTGAAGACAAAACTGAAGGGAACATGCTCCCAAAACAAGCAGGAACTGAAGACAGTTGCTGTAGAGGTCTGGCAGAGCACCACCAGGAATGAAACCCAGTGTCTGGTGATGTTTTTGGTTCCAGACTTCAGGCTGTAATTGACTGCAAAAGATTTGCAACCAAGTATAAAAAATTTAAAGTATGATTTATGATTATTATTCTGTCCAATTACTTTTGGACCCATAACAAGTGGGAGGCATATATGCAAACTGTTGTAATTCCTACACTGTTCACCTGATTTGGATGTAAATACCCTCAAATTAAAGCTGACAGTCTTCAGTTAAAGCACATATTGTACTTGTTCGTTTCATTTCGAATCCATTGTGTTGGTGTATAGAGCCAAAAATGTTAGAATTGTGTCCATGTCCAAATATTTATGGACTTAACTGTATGTCATATTATGTAGTACACTAGTACAGTTCAGTTTATAATTTCTATCTTTAAAAAAAGAAAAAAGCTATGCATAACACAGAATACGGGTTAGAAATCTGGCCTTCCTGTTTTTAAGGCTCACCAATAGTTTACATCTTGTGGAGAACCCTTTGTATTCACTCTGGTGAAGTCTTCTCTTGATTACTGACACACATACAGTATACCTACCTCCTGAAGAGTGTTCTTGATCTGGGCAACTGTTGTGAAGGATGTTTTCTTCACCAGGGAAAGAATTATTTGGTCGTCCACCACAGTTGTTTCTGTGGTCTTTTGGGTCTTTTGGTCTTGCTGAGCTTACTTGTGCGTTCTTTCTTTTTAAGAATGTTCCAAACAGTTGTTTTGGTCACTCCTGATGTTTTTGCTGTCTCTCTGATGGGTTTGTTTTGTTTTTTCAGCCTAATGATGGCCTGTTTGACTGATAGTGACAGCTCTTTGGATCTCATCTTGAGAGTTGAGAGTAACAGATTCCAAATGCAAATAGCACACTTGAAATAAACTCTGGGCCTTTTATCTGCTCATTCTAATTGGGCTAATGAGAGAATAACACACACCTGGCCATGGAACAGATTAGAAGCCAATTATCCAATTACTTTTGGACCCTTAACAAGTGGGAGGCACATATGCAAACTGTTGTAATTCCTACACTGTTCACCTGATTTGGATGTAAATACCCTCAATTTAAAGCTTACAGTCTTCAGTTGAAGCACATCTTGTTGGTTTCATTTCAAATCTATTGTGTTGATGTATAGAGCCAACAAAGTTAGAATTGTGTCCATGTCCAAATATGTATGGACCTAACTGTACGTCATTTTATGTAGTACACTAGTACGGTTCAATTTACCATTTCTAACTTTTAAAAAAAAAAAGCCATGCATAACTCAGAATATGAGTTAGAAATTTAGTGTGGCACAATGGGCACTATTTTTACAAACTTTTCTTAGTGTATGAATATATATCAGCGATAGTAGTTTATGAATGCTAGGGCGAGAACGCCTATGAATGCAAAACATGAAAGTGTCGAATTGATGACAGGAAACTCATTTTTGGGTCAACGGTTGTTTCATTTGTAATTCACTTTGAACAAAATAATCTGCTAAATAAATAACCCGTTGCATTTTTTAAATTATGCAAAATGAACCATCAAAACATTTGGCTCGAATGCTGATATATGATCAGACGGTACTGTAGAAAGCCAAAAAAGTTTTTTGTGTGTGTGTTTGAAGAAAAGCAACTCATAGCAAATATAAAGAAGCAGCAACAGTGAAGTCTTTATCTTAGCTTAAATGCTCTCTGTGATCAATAGCTGAAGGCTGTAACTCTTGGGAGGCTTTCATAAAGCCAACCATGCATAATATAACACAGCTCTCAACTTCTGGCTTTGTTTGCTTGCTTTCGCCAGATGGAAAAGCAAGGTCGTCGGGCAGATACGTCTGCTGATAGTCCCGTCTGCTGCCATCCTCATCTCTCACCTTGAACAACATCAAGGCCTGCCAGAAAACCAATGATCTGAAGCCACTGCACTCAATCTCTCAGTCTCTCTCTTTATTTCAGTTCGGTTTACTGCAAGTGTGATTGTCTAGTCTTTTCAGATTGCACATTCATGCACATTTGTACACCTAGACATCTCCTATATACTATAAAACTGCAGGTTAACTGTGTTTATATATCATTTATTCATTTTCCTTCGGCTTAGTCCCTTATTTATCAGGGGCCGCCACAGCGGAACGAATCACCAACTATTCTGGCATATGTTTTAAGCAGTGAACGCCCTTCCAGCTGCAACCCAGTACTGGGAAACACTCATACACTCTCACAATCACACACAAACTCATACACTACGGCCAATTTAGTTAATCAAATTGACCTACACAGCATGTCTTTGCCGGGGGAAACTGGAGCGCCCGGAGGAACGCCACGCGAACATGGGGGGAACATGCAAACTCCACACAGAAACGTCAACTGGCCCAGCCAGGACTGGAACCAGGAATCTTCTTGCTGTGAGTTGAAAGTGCTAACCACTGAGCCACCGTGCCGCCATGTTTGTATATAATAATTTTAACTGTTAAAAGCTATTAGTTACTAGCTTATTAAGGTTAAGGTTATTATTAGTAACTAATAACCTTAGCTATTCTGAATTAATTTGTAATGCAAAGCTGCGTTGAAACAATGATTATTATGAAAAGCGCTATACAAATAAACTTGAATTGAATAGAATTTGCACTGGCCCTGGTCAAATTTTGTGTAGTTACTAGTGTACACTCCATGCAGGTGAGTGGGTTTGACCAACCACCTGTAGGATGAGTCAATCAGTGAAGTCAGTGAAGTACTTTATTGTCATTCACATGTACTTCAATGCTAACAGCCTGGTCTGGTTTTGATGAGTTAAGTCATGTCTCTGTCCAAATAATGGCACAACAATTCCTCAACTCACGTTTTGAAGATAATTCTAGTTGAATGTGATCCATTTTATTTTCTAGGGAGCGAACATTGGAGAGAAAGATGGATGAAATCAGGGTTTTGTGGGGTTTAGATTTTAACTTAGCCATTAGCTCCTCGCGACAGCCATGCTTCCGTCGCCTGTCACACCGCCTTCGCTTCACCTGTTGGCCAGCCAGCGAATCCGCTGCTCCGTAAACCACTGGATCTAGCCAGGGGTGTGTTTCCCAAACCCATCGTTAGCCAACTAAGGTCACAAGTTCCGTCGTTACAAACATAGTTCGTTGATTTGCCGTTTCCCAAATCCATCGTTCCAACGAACATTCGCAAACTGCGTCGCAAACTTGAGCACTTGAAACGACACCTCTGGAGCTGTAGTTAGAAGCATAGTTCCTGGCTGTGTTCTATTCCCACTTATCCCCCCTATGCCCTATTCATTTAGAACATTCTAACATTCAAAGTTGGAATTATTAAAAATAAAAAAGCATTAAGGTCATCTCTCTTAGGTGTAATTTGCTTTCAATGTATTTTTACAGTTCAGTTTTAGCGATCTTCATGTTTACAATTGTGCTCCCTTCGCAGTGCACTTTAAAAACATTGATATCATTTTGAACACAGCCTCATGGCGAAAGCTATAAGTATATTTAAAAGCGGAAATTATGTTACGTCTCCAAAGCTTGTGAAAATAAAAAACAGCATACGTTAATTCTTTTATTTTATAGTGGGTTTATTTATTAAGTTTCTCTGCTGTATATGACATGGGTCTGTTGGTTAGAACTTTCTGCTGTGGTTTGCATGTGTCAAATTTTAATTTTTTAAAAATAAATAAACATTATCCTAAATAATAATACTAATAATCATCATCATCATCATTAATATTATTAATATTATCATTAAAGTAAATATATTTATAATAAATCGCCTCATTATTTATTTATTTATATGATTTATATATGATATTAGAATAGTGTTAGCTTTTGTAAGTGATTTTATGTTTTAGAATAGAATATGTAATGTTCAAAGTCTCAATAATATTAGTAAAGCAAACATTGGCCCTATATGTGCCATTTACTTATATTTTAATTAATATGGAAAGCGAGTGCATGTTTTTACCAAAACTAATATTGGATTTTATTTTTAATGCGTGTTTGTGTAAAACAATATAATTTGCACAAAGAAATGATGGGGTTGTTCTCTAAAGAAGTTACTCCACCCCGTTTAGAGCATCATTATGGGCGTTTTACGTTATAACTAACGGGGTTCAAGCGATGGATCTGCGACAGAGAAACTACAGGTTTTGGGAAACACTCGTCACTACATCGTTCTTTTGCCAAACGATGCATCGCACTATGATAGTTCAGCCGCGAGTTACTCGTTGTTTGGGAAACGCACCCCAGTGTAGCACTCCCAGACTATGTAAACATTCCATTATAGTCCGGTCGACACTACCAAAGTCACTGGAGGATCGAAGATCAAGCAGCTGATTACACTTACTTGCTGTGATCCTTGTCCATTTTATTCTGAATACTAATCCGTGTACTAAGTGAAAAATAACAAAAAACTGTTAAAACTGATCATGAGCCAATGCAGCCGCAGCCAAACAGGGTGCCGCCATCTTTCATCATCTGAGATCTAACACACTCTTTCCTCTCTTTATGCACCAGACACTTTGTGAAAATGGTCTTTTCATCTAAAAACGCTTCATGTCCACGCTATCGTTTTCAATTGTTTCTATCGTCCACACTAAAACGACTGAAAACGCTGTCGTTCATGTACTTCGCATGCACACAGACATAAGACGCTTTGACCTTCGTCATATTTGCCTGCTGTTTATTTACTTTCCATCTCTGTGAGACATTGCAGCAAAATGTCGCAACTGTGGTCAGCCTCCGCCACTGAACAACAGCTCCCAGTAAACATTCTGTATCCTTTGAAGATAGGCCATTTGGAGCATGTACAAACTGATGTTTATCTTTAATAAAGCTGTCAAATCAGACAGCATCCAAAACGTCTGCTTTACAATTTCATCCACCATGTTAGCTGAATTGGTCACGTGACTAAGATGTGTCATCGTTCTCACAGGACATTTATACTGCAACACGAACATGTATCCACTTTGAACAGCATTTTCAAAAAGATACGTTTTCGTTTCCTAAAACACCATCTCAGTGTGGACGGAAGGCCAACTTTTGAACAAAAAAGTATTAGCGTGGATATGGCCTCATGCTGCGTTCACACCAGATGCGGATGAAGCGTCAAGTTATTTACATGTTAAGGCCCCGTTTACACTAATGTGTTTTCGTTTTAAAACGCATAAGTTTTGCTACGGTTATGCCATCCGTCCACACTACGGCGGAGTTTTCGAGCCCCAAAAACGGAGCGTTTTGGAAATGCTGGAGAGGCTGTTTTCATTCTAAAATGCTGCTGCTCCGTCTCAGTGTGGATGGGGGAAAACGGAGACATCTGAAAACGGAGGCGTGGCTGCAGACATTCGCTACCTGATTGGGGCTTTTGGGTCATTGCGTATCCTTCCCTTATTTGTCAAGCCCCTATCACATGACTATAACGCTACCGGAAGACGGCAGACCAGCCTTCACTGTAAACAACAACATGGACACAGAAATGGGAGCGTTGTTTGCACTATTGTCCGTTTTAGGCGCCATTGTGCAGTTAAACTCTGCCTTTTTTACTACAGCAGCTGCATATATTCGCAAGAGGCAAGCTATTGTTCGAGCACTCGGTAATCGCTCGTGTTCATCGTTCAACCAGCGTTTGTTGACTAACAATAACCAAATTCCGAGCAAGACACATGCTTCCTGTTTATACTTGGACGTGCATGCCCAGAGTGCGCGAATAGTCACGTGATATACGTTTTTTGTGGAGTAGTGTGGACGGAGATAATTTTAGAAGCGCTAGATATAACGCTAGTGTGGATGCAGATGGTTTTTGATCTAAAATGCCGTTTCAAAACGAAAACGCATTAGTGTAAACGGGGCCTAAGTCAATGCAAAGATGCGATGAGACATCCTGCAGCAAGAGTTGAGCGTTTTGCGCGTTTGATGTTGTGTTGCTCGAGTTGGAAAATCTGAACTTCAGTGAACATTCACACCGTGTTAACCAATCATGAGCTTGCTCTTATAGGGGAGTGATTAAGATGTAGTGCCTTTGTTGGTGTCCCGAGGGGAAATCCTCTTGCCGACACCGACAACAAACTAGGCTCGGCTTAGTCTGAAGCACCTCTGAATGCCTCCATCATCCAGGTATAGTTTCTGAAGGAGTTGATGAACTCAGAGCTGGGTGCACCTCTGAAAGGATCTAGTGGAGTCAAGAAACGGCACCGAACAAATCTACGCTGTTTTTCATCCTTCCTAAAGCACAGCTAATCTCTCAAATCCATGTTAGCCATTTAGCAACGAAACTAGAGTCATCGGGCACACAGAAGACCTGCCCATGACGCAAATCCGCATCTATTGTGAAGTGAATTTGACGTGCGAGTAAACTCAAAATGTTCACTCATCTATTTACGATGTTACTATTCGCATGTTCCATCTCTGGTGTGAACACAGCATTAGAACATACCTGTCAACCCACTTGTTTTTCCCGGGATTCTCCTGTATTTTACAGTTCTATCCCGCTATCATCCCGTAAAGATATTTTCCCGTATTTCTCTCGTATTTTTAATCTTTCTATGAACGGGTGGCATTAAACATTACAGAGCCGGTCCTCCCTATACACAACCCATACCGCCGAACCATCAGGAGACGCCCCTTGCTCTTATATGGGAATCTGTTCTGTGCTTTCGCTTATTTAGGCATGAAAACACTTTCAAATAAATATAAAAAGGGTGGGAATCTCTTCCTTTCCATTACAGGCTTCGTTGCCCCTATGCAATCCTCAAAACAGTCAGTTCATGTAGCGTTGCATGTCAGTCAATTTAGATTCTTATTGATATTGTTTTAGTTTTTTTAAGGTCATGGGTTGTTGTATAAGCATTTAACTGAGTATAGTACTGTGTATGTGACAACAAAAAAAAGTAATTTGAAATGGACACACTGCAGAAAAGTTTCTCTGGAGAAAGCTACAGTACGAGAAGCACTGCAGCTCGACACATTTATACTTTCTCTTCCCAAATTTAGTCTTTGTCTCTGTTCCCCTTCACAATCTCTTCTGCTTATTGCTGGCCATCTCTTTTTTGGCCTCCCGCTCAATGATGTTTTTGTGTCTGCCTCCAACAGAACTCAGTTCACCTCCTCCCTTGCTTTCTGCTAGAAGGTCAGATCTTGCTATTGGGTGAAATGAGCAAACTCAGCATGTGGCCTTGTCACAGTTTCAAAAGAATATCCAAAGGGTCATATCGTTTTAAAGAAACAGTTTGACTGATTCGTACATGTTTCTGATTAATTTCTTTGCATATTCACAGAATCGATCAAAGTCGGTCTCAAATTGTCCACTGAAAGGGAAGTTAATAGTGAAAAATGAGTTCAATTTTGGTTAGTTCCTCAAAAAACTATTTCCCCAAAAATTGAGATATAGCACACAGTCTGTGGAAAAGAAGTGTGCACATAAAGTGTACTATACTACTGCCAGTATACTTGAAAAGAATAAAATTGAGTATGTGAATTAAATCTGATGTTCTTAAACACATGAATGCATATTCTATGTGATTTATTTAAAATGAAATGACACATGAAGAAAGGAAGGTGTATAAAGGTGAAGGCCCAGACAGCAGCTGAAATCTCTCAGTAGTTCTTCAGCAACCCTCTGCTCTTCATCAGTGTAAATGAATATTAGCTGCTTCAGTCCAACATTTACATTAGCAGGAGGATGAAGATGAAACCAGAGTGGACATTTCAGCAAGACAATGACCCAAAACACAGCAGAGGAAATCCTCAAGTGCTTTCAGAGAAAGAAAATCAAGCTGTGGAATGGCCCATCCAATCACCTGACTTGAATCCAATAGAAAATACTAAATAAACCTCAGATTTGATAGACGAGACCCACAGAACCATCAAGATTTGTACACTCTGTTGAAGTCTGTGAAAAACTCACACCTGAGCAATACATGAGACTTCATTTTCCATATGAGAGGCGTCTTTAAGCTGACAAAATCTGGTTCAATTCGATGTCAACAGCTCCTTTAGAAATATTATTCCCAGCAAAAATAAACATGACGTGTTCAATACGTATTTTCCCCGCTGTATTTATACCATTGTCATAGAAATCTGCTAAAACAACTTTAGTCAGACATGGGTTGCAGCAAAGCAAAAATTAATTTAACACACACACACACACAGAATGAATGTGTAAGAGACTGTGGCCAAATCCCAATTCTCTTTGTACTCCTTGCCCTTCCCCTTGGCCCTTGAAACAGAGTGTGAAGGGGAAGAACTTCAAAATTTACCCCTAAGAAATGGGACAGCACTACAGCACCTGCACACGTCATCATATGTGATCGCGATCTCTTGCTTCATATGAGATCAGACCATCGCGACTGCTGTAGTTATTCCAGTTGCTTTATTTTTTGGTATTTATCTTAAGGAAATCACTGAAGGCCTATATTATGTTATCATAACAATCTAATGTGGCGATAAGCTCGTAACTGTACTGTGTATTTACTTCGTGGCCATATTCATCTGTGTATACCAGCCTGATCTCAAGAGGAAACGTAAGTATTTTACGTTTTGTCAGTTTAGTGGCTAATTCGTACGAATGTCGTGCGAGTTCAGTCATGCAAAAATGTTCGATTTTAAAAACGAGGTGTGGCACCCAACCCCACCCCTAACCCCAACGGTCATTGGGTGATGAGCAAATCATACTAAATTGTATGAATTAGAACTAAATCATACGAATTAGCCACTAAATCAAAAAGTTACAAGTTGCCGTGAGATTGCGTTGGTGAAAACACACGAAAGCAACTTTAACATTATAGCAGACACTGTAAAAAGGTCATTCCCAGCCACTAGACTTTTCTGAAAGGGTATTCCAGTGTCATCAAGTGTCAGATGTGAAAGTATGTTGTGGGACTGCTATACAAGAGTTATTATTACATTAGAGATTACAGATAGTGAAATTTAGGGGGTTTTATTGTAGCGTTTTTTTTTAAAGCATGACAGTAAAACACGAACGCGGTTATGAATATAATAAAATATATGCTTGTTTGTCGTACAAATTCGTATAAATGACAAAAAAATACTAATTTGTGGATCTCCTTACTTCCGGATGCAACTATGCTGCTGTTGTAGATAATGTATTCTGGGAAATTTTCTTACCCCTTGGATTCGAGTATGGTCCTGAAAAATCTCCATTTCGAGGGGTATCTAGCCCTTGCCCTTAGCCTTACGCCTTCAAGCTAAAGAGAATTAGGGCACCCCTACCCTTTCACGTGAATACACAAAACGAGGGGTAAGGGGAAGGGCTAAGGGGTAAAATTGGGATTGGGGCTGGGCCTCAGTCTTCTCAACTGTCAGTTTTATACCCGTTACTGCAAATACACTCACATTTTTGCCAAACTCCAGGTAAAATACATTTCTGGTGGGGGAAAAATATGTTGTTATCGTATTCTAATTCTGACTATGAGTGCTACAAAGTGTGTGACTTTGGCCTTGGCCAGTACCAAACTGCTTCTCTCTGCATTCTACAAAATATGTTGTTCATCAAGATGTTCATTGAAAATTTCCATCACACCACATTCATATTTTTAACTGATTAAATTTAATAATATTCAATTTTAACATGTTTAGATTGATTCTAATGGCCCATTTCCATTAGGGTACGGACGTTTGGTGGTCGTGGTGTACGACAAAAAGTTTCAGTCGACGTCATTCTCGCTTTATTAATGCCCAATCCCAATTCTATTTTTGTACACCTACCCCTTCCTCTTCCCCCTTAAAACCAAGTGTGAAGGGGAAGGGCTTCAAAATTTACCCCTAAGAAATGGGACAGCACTACAGCACCTGCACACGTCATCATATGTCATCGCGATCTCTTGCTTCATATGAGATCAGACGATGGCGACTGCTGTAGTTATTCCAGTGGTGTTATTTTGTGGTATTTATCTTCAGGAAATCACTGAAGGCATAGATTATGTTATCATAACAATCTAATGTGGCGATAAGATCGTAACCATACTGTGTATTTACATCGTGGCCATATTCATCTATGTAAACACACCAAAAACAACATTAACATTATAGCAGACACTGTAAAAAGGTCATTCCCAGCCACTAGACTTTTCTGACAGAGTATTCGAGTGTCATCGAGTATCAGAATGTTGTGGGACTGCTGTACAGGAGTTATTATTATGGATTATAGATCGCGAAATTTTGTTTTTATTTTAGCGTTTAGACGGTAAAACACGAATGCGGTTATGAATATATTAAAACATGTACTTGTTTGTTGTAAAAAATCATAATAATGACAAAAAACACTAATTTGTGGATCTCCTTACTTCTGGGTTCAGCAATACTGCCAGAAATTTTCTTAATCCAAACTTTATTGTGATTCGTTGTGTACACTATGCAGCAGTGGTGACTCCAAGGATTATGAATTACGTAGCTGAAAAAGTTCAAAATGCTCTAAAAATACAAAGTGTAGCACTTGATGCTTCTTGAAGTGCAGTTTGATCACAGAGAGTTGGAACAGATCTTTTAATCCGAGTTTCTTTGCAAATCCTGTCATGTTAACATGATTATACGCATTAATATTGAGACACGGTAATATGCACCTGTCATTCAAAATTGGTGAGCGGGGAAATCCGTACTGCTACGTCATGTTCTGGCCTCAAAATCACAAGAGATTTGGATCCTATTTTAACATCAGGAAATGTAAAAAAACAGACTTGTTGTTTTTATATCACTTCAGTAAGACTATAAATACACACATTTCTGTCCAATCAGCTTCCAAAAGTAGATTTTGGATTTCAAAAGTTCCAAACCATGCAGGGTATTAAACTGCCACTGTGACATAAATTGTTATTCCCTCACTCACTGTACCACATCTCTGATTCTCCCAGCAGAACGAAAGCGCAGCCATGCAAGACACAATCTTGTTTCAGATTGTGGCATATAATAGAACACTAATAACATGCTGTTCAACCACAATAGTGGTGTGTGTCAGGCCAGGACAGAGACCAACAGCCTGCCTTTACATACCCACTGCTTCTTGTTAGCAGTAGTGTAAAATTTATTCATGAACTTTTTATTCCTTTGTAAGTGTAATCCAGTTCAAAATACAAACAGATATACAAATTTAAGTTGAATCTATTTTTCGAAGTATTTAAGAACTATAGAAGATGTATCCTAACACACAGATGTTGGTATTGGTGATTTACAGGGACTCTCTATAGGCGTAATGTATTTTATACAGTAAAAAACACTTACCTGTATTATATGGCCCTACCCATAAACCCAACCTTCACAGAATACCTGTGGCAACATTTGAATGTCATAATATCCCGTTATGTATGTTTTTGCAGCATTTTGAATTACAAGGACACTGGGCATGTCCTCATAAACCACCGTAAAATAACTGTCCTTGTAAAACCACCTGAACTGGTACACACACACATAAAGAGCATCAATAAACGTATCGACTGAGCATTTAACATTTCTAATGTTCATTTACACCAATTGTTTTTCAACATTTAATAATGACCATCAAACATACTCTCGCCGGCCACTATTAGGTACACCCGTCCAACTGCTTGTTAATGCAAATTTCTAATCAGCCAATCACATGGCAGCAACTCAATGGATTTAGGAATTTAGACATGATCAAGACGATCTGCTGCAGTTCAAACCGAGCATCAGAATGGGGAAGAAAGGTGATTTAAGTGACTTTGAACGTGGCATGGTTGTTGGTGCCAGACGGGCTGGTCTGAGTAATTCAGAAACTGCTGATCTACTGGCATTTTCACGCACAACCATCTCTAGAGTTTACAGAGAATGGTCCAAAAAAAAGAAAATATCCAGTGAGCGGCATATGCCTTGTTGATGCCAGAGGTCAGAAGAGAATGGCCAGACTGGTTCCAGCTGATAGAAAAGCAACAATAACTCAAATAACCACTCGTTACAACCGAGGTCTGCAGAAGAGCATCTCTGAACACAAAACACGTCCAACCTTGAGGACAGCAGCAAAAGACCACACCGGGTGCCACTCCTGTCAGCTAAGAACAGGAAACTGAGGCTACAATTCGCACAGGCTCACCAAAATTGGACAATAGAAGATTAGACAAAACGTTGCCTGGTCTGATGAGTCTCGATTTCTGCTGCGACATTCAGATGGTAGGGTCAGAATTTAGCGTCAACAACATGAAAGCATGGATCCATCCTGCCTTGTATAAGCGGTTCAGGCTGGTGGTGGGGGTGTAATACTGTGGGGATGTTTTCTTGGCACACTTTGGGCCCATTAGTACCAATTGAGCAGTGTGTCAACAACACAGCCTACCTGAGTAATGTTGCTGACCATGTCCATTTCTTTATGACCACAGTGTACCCATCTTCTGATGGCTACTTCCAGCAGGTTAATGCGCCATGTTATAAAGCACGAATCATCTCAGACTGGTTTCTTGAACATGACAATGAGTTCACTGGCCTCCACAGTCACCATAACTCAATCCAATAGAGCACCTTTGAGATGTGGTGGAACGGGAGATTCGCATCATGGATGTGCAGCTGACAAATCTGCAGCAACTATGTGATGCTATCATGTCAATATGGAGCAAAATCTCTGAGGAATATTTCCAGTAACTTGTTGAATCTATGCCATGAAGGATTAAGGCAGTTCTGAAGGCAAAAGGGGGTCCAACCAGGTACTAGTAAGGTGTACCTAATAAAGTGGCCAGTGAGTATTTACCGTATATAGTTTTAAAAAGCATGTTTTGTTTACAATTATGATGCAGAAGATGGTTACATGGACCGATTGATTTCAGTCTCATATTTCAATACATCATACATTAAAAAAAACAAGCTTTATACAGCTATTATAAGAATTTGATGTGTTTCTTTATGAATATTAGGTTTCACAATTATATGATATCTTTGCACAGTATTTCTCAGCCGAATAGCCAGAAAGACTAGTTTGGATGAGTATGTTTTGATCTTTAAAGGTACAGTTGTGGAAGATACACAGAGAAAAACACAACGTCATTGGATATATAATTAGGTAAAAGTAATTAGGCAAGTATTTAGTTTAAATTACACCTGAACTAAGTACAAATCCTCCAAAATGATACTTAAGTACTGTAATTATGTACAATTATTGAGGTATTTTACACACCTTCTTGTTTTATTAATAAGGGATTAGCCAACTGTGCATCCCTCCAATAACATTTAGTTCTAGTTCATTCATTCAGAAAACATTATATACTGTATTAGTCACTTAGTTTCGACCAAGTGTGCCACAAGCATTTTGAGTGAAGGTCCCGGCCGTTAGATCGCCCCCTTGGGGGCTGGCTGCAGTACAAGACATAAAGCCCGCCTCCTCCGTGTTAATGAAGGAGACTTGAGCCCAAATAAAAAAAATTAATTACACTTGCAATAAAATGTTCTGAAAGATGGTTCTGGTCAGTTAAGGCACTGGTTATCGTGCTGATATAGGTGCAGATCTTCATTTCTGTAAACAGTATGTTTTGAACAGTAATTTTATGGGCGTGTCATCGTGATTGAAAGCTGTGATTGACTGTTTCTCAAAGCAGACATCAGAGCTGAAGTGTTATTGTTCGATTTCTGTGTTATTTTACCATGATAAAATGAGTTGTTCAGCAGTAAACTATAGTTTCTGACATAGAGTATCTGGTGGAACACTGTTTATTCGGTAAGGCCAAGGCTTTATCAGTTTGCTGATACACACCTAACCACGCAGATAGCAAAATACACTCTGGCCAGTTCCGGCTAGACTCTTGCCTCCCGGAGACTTACCCCTCAGCCCGACTCCGTCTGCTGTACCTACTCGGGCCTGATGCAGCGGCCGTTAGCGAGCTGACGCTGGCGCATCCGAGCTGGAATCGGCCCGCGAGTAATGTGCGCTGCGGCCCGGAGCTGGCGCGATTAAATCTTCATTATATAAAAACTCACCTTTGTTAACGTTATTACAACCATTTGTGTTGATAAAATGGCAAAAGCAGGCTACTATGTAAACGCAAAGTGTACATTAGCGAGTCTTTGTTATAGTGAAGACACCAGCAGTCAAGTGAGAAGTTCGGGGGGTGTGGTTGATTTGATGTACAAGCGTTTGGTTAGAAACTTGATTCTGCAGCTCCTCCTCTGGCTCCATCAGGCAGTCCTTCTGCGCATGCCCAGGCTCCAATTTCAGCAGTTTTTGCGACAGTTTGTGCCCATCACGAGGCATTTTTTCCTTCAAAGCGTTCAATGGAAAATAGTGCTGTCACGTCGTCCATATTTTATACAGAATATCCTTCAGAATATAATTTTTATAAAATAACTGCATATAAAACATCACAAAATGATTTCAGATTGCCAGTATTTTTACTTTTTGTAAAGACATAAGAAACATAAAAGGATTTCTTATAACTACTTCCAGTAGTCCGGACCAAAGTGAGCGGGGCGAGGGTGTCGTGGAAGAAAGTGAGCAGGGCGGGGGTGTCACGGAGTCGCGGTAGAAAGCGAAAATGAACAGCGGACGGGGTAGAAGGGCAGTTGAGGAGGGGGATCGGTAAAATTAGGTGCCAGATCAGATTTCAGAGGTGCTGGATCCGGATCCGGGGTGTTCCAGCACAAATTATATATACTGTATATCCAAGAAAATCAAATAAAAAGGGGAAAAAAGCTGAATTTTATCTTGTTTTCTGTAAAATTAAGCGAGTTTATGCTTAAAAAGACTAAATTATTCGGTAATCAATTTTTAAACTGACAATGTTTGAACAGCATGTATATAATATACAACAGTAGCTGTATAACAATAGTCTGCATAATATAATTAAACCTCCTGTGAATGTTTTATTATATTTTTTTATTTCCTAATTGATGTTTAACCGAGCAATGAAATTATAAGAGTATACTACCTGACAAAAATCTTGTGGCCTATCCAAGTTTTAGGAACAACACATAATAACTTGACTTCCAGTTGATCATTTGGTATCAGAAGTGGTTTATATGAAAGACAAAGGCCTCTAGATTATGCTTATTTTACCAAAATAAAATATGATCATGCCTTGATTTTTAATGATTTAATTAGGACAGAAAGGTCTGACTTTGCTTAGACAAAAGTCCTGTCACTTAACAGAAATAATGTCCAGTATAGAATATAAAGTCATGCAGCAGTGGACAAAGAGTTAATATTGTGTATGACTCCCATGAGCTTGGAGGACTGCATCCATACATCTCTGCAATGACTCAAATCACTTATTAATAAAGTCATCTGGAATGGCAAAGAAAGCGTTCTTGCAGGACTCCCAGAGTTCATCAAGAGTCTTTTGATTCATCATCATTCTTCATCTTACCCCAGACATGCTCAATAATGTTCATTTCTGGTGACTGGGCTGGCCAATACTGGAGCACCTTGACCTTCTTTGCTTTCAGGAACTTTGAAGTATGAGAAGGAGCGCTATCCTGCTGAAGAATTTGCCCTCTCCTGTGGTTTGTAATGTAACGGGCAGCACAAATGTCTTGATACCTCAGGCTGTTAATGTTGCCGTCCACTCTGCAGATCTCTCGCACGCCCCCATACTGAATGTAACCCCAAACCATGATTTTTCCTTCACCAAACTTGACTGATTTCTCAAAGAATCTTTGGTTCATGCTGGTTCCAGTAGGTCTTCTACAGTATGTGTGATGATTGGGATGCAGTTCAACAGATGATTCATCTGAATAATCGACCTTCTGCCACTTTTCCAAATGATCAACTGGAAGTCAAGTTATTATTTGTTGCTCTTACAACTGGGATCGACAACAAGACTTTTGTCAGGTAGTGTATATGCTTTTTTTCTGCTTCTTCTGCCACCGCGCCACACTACAAAATAATTAGTTATTGCAAATCAGTTAATAAACCTATTATGCTTTAAAATGTGTTAAAAAAAAACTCTCCACTTGTAAAATACTAGAAAAAGAATTAACATTTCACATACGTAATGTCACCTTCAACTCTAAATTGTGAGTCAGCTCACTTCAAAAGCAATACTTCTTTATTTATACTGCGAAATGTGACAAAAACATTGAGTAAAAGACCATTTTTGCAGAAGCCTTTCCTAATACAACACAACCTGTCACATTTTCACATAACAGCGCTTTTCTTTTTTTTACTTTTACTGTTTCTCCACGAGGTGAAAGAAAAGGCATCATTATATCTGACAAAAACAAAGCAAAACGCACTGTTAATTTCTCAGTCAGACTAACGGATATGTCTCTGAGCTGACAAATCAAAGCCACAGGCACACAAAAACGGCGACTCGTATATCTCGCAGCGCTGTATCTTTAACAGCTATTATATAAAGTGGTCAGATTTGCATGATGGAGCCACGTTCTGCTATAAGAGTCTCATGTTCGGCTGAGGCCAGAGCATCGCTAATGAGATGGACTATAAGGCGTTGTCATAGTATTGCCATGGCGACCGTTTCCAGCCAGTCGGAGGCCAGCAATCCTGTTTTCCTGTGGTGAGAATGATGGTGTGGGAGGATGGTGGGCTGAGAGCTGCGTCTATAGGGAAAATAAAGCATGAGTGTTTTCCTCAACTTACTGTCTTATTTTTATCATCCCAGCACGTCGTATTGAACTGCTCTATTAGCCGTCTGGAGTTCAGCATCAAATTTGATGTATAGTAAACAGCCCACATTAAGAGCGCTTAGTTATGTTTGCGATCCCTGAAAATCCCCGTCATGTTTATTGAGATTTTGGACGCTTTCCCAGATCAACATCTTTTGTTGGTCATGAAACAGCATTTCTGTCAGACTGAGCGATTTTACAGATACAGGCGAAGGCTTAGGTTCAGCTTAGGATGGGGTAATGCGGTTTTTGCTCTATTGAGAGTTTAGATGGGGTTGAGGATTGGAGGTTTCAAAGGGTTTGTTGCTTGAGATTGGGAAAAGTTTAAACGCTCAAGGGCAAAAGCAGAATGAGAAATGCACTTTTCTTTTAAAGAAATAGCTTAAAAATCCCTCATTTTGAAGAGTGGTGGGGGCGACGTAGGTAGTGCTGTCGCCTAACAGCAAGAAGGTCGCTGGTTCAAGCCTCGGCTGGGTCAGTTGGCGTTTCTGTGTGGAGTTTGCATGTTCTCCCTGCGTTCACGTGGGTTTCCTCCGGGTGCTCCGGTTTCCCCCACAGTCCAAAGACATGCAGTACAGGTGAATTGGGTAGGCTAAATTGGCCGTAGTGTATGAGTGTGTGTGGATGTTTCCCAGAGATGGGTTGCTGCTGGAAGGGCATCCACTGCGTAAAAACGTGCTGGATAAGTTGGCGGTTCATTCCGCTGTGGCAACCCCGGATTAATAAAGGGACTAAGCCGAAAAGAAAATGAATGAATGAATGAATGAATGAAGAGTGATGGAAACCACTAACTTCCATAGTAATTGAATTATAGTGGCTACTGGTTTCCAATGTTCTTCAAAGTGGATTTTTGTTTGCATGTGTTCAAGAGGATTAAACTTGCATAAAATAGGAACCAGTCAAGGGTGGGTGAATGGTGATTAAAACCAAAAAACAAACAACAACAAAAAACGGCCTTTGTATTGTGCATTGAAATGAATGTGTTATGTAGCGCATTGCTTTCTGTGCCTAGTACGCAGTGAGAAAAAAAAATGGTTGCGCACAAACAATTTTTTCAGCTCAAATTTTCATCCATTTTTATCATTGAGCGTTTTTTTTTTAAAACCCATTCCTGAGCGCCGCGTTTTTAGAAGCAAAGACACGTTCGGTGTGAATGAGCCTTTCGTCGAGTTGGAACTAAACTCATTCATTCATTTTGCTTCAGCTTAGTCCCTTTATTTATCAGGGGTCGCCACAGCGGAATGAACAGTCAACTTATCCAGCATATGTATTACGCAGCGGATGCCTTTCCAGCTGCAACCCATCCTTGGGAAACATCTATACACACTCATTCACACATACACTGCAGACAATTTAGCTAACTCAATTCACCTATAGCGCATGTTATTGGACTGTGGGGGAAACCGGAGCACCCGGAGGAAACCCATGCCAACATGGGGGGAACATGCAAACTCCACACAAAAATGCCAACTGACCCAGCCGAGGCTCGAACCAGCGACCTTCTTGCTGTGAGGCCACTGTGCCACCGCGTCGCCCCAGCCAAAAAATAAATTATATGCCAAAAATCATTCTGATATTATGTAAATGAAGACATATTGTAAATTTCTTACCATAAATATATCAGAACTCAATTTTTGATTACTAGTATGCATTGGTAAAACTTAATCAGGACAACTTTAAAGAGTCTTCCTCAATATTTAGATTTTTTTTTTAACCCTCTAACCCCTGATTTTAATATATCAATTAAATATTGTCTTATACCAACACAGTATTTGTTAATGGAAAGCTTACGAATTCAACTTCAATATAATAAATAAAACTCAATTTTGAAAAATTGATGCTTATGTCTGGTTTTGTGGTTTGGGGTCACATATTTCATTAAATTCATTTAAAAAAAAAAATCTATTTATTAATTTTCTCTGGCCATCTAATTCTGACAACAAGCTCTTGCTATCAATTTTGATGGAGCTTAAAGTAATCAAATGAATAACAATATAACAAATGGGAAATTTAATTACTATTAATCCAATAACACATTTTAATATGAAATAAATATGAATAAAACATACATCTTACATGGTTTTGTCTTGTTGCCAAATATCAAAATATTTTATAGAGAATATAAAGTATTTTCTAATCAAGCAAAGATATTGTCTTGTTTTCAGAAATAATGCTAAAATTAAGTGTGTTTTTCCTTAAAAACAAGCTAAATAATAATGGTTTTCGCTTCGAAATACGATTGTTTTGCTTGTTTTAAGTGGAAAAACTCTTAATTTTGACTTAATATTTCTGAAAACAAGACAATATTATTACTTTTCTTAAAAAATGCATATTGTTTTACAAATTTTTGGGTATTTGGACAAGAAGCCCCGCTAAAAAAAAAAAACAGCATGGTATGTTTTGATGCTGGTTTCAGTGCTGGTTTTGCTGGTCTTGATGCAGGGAATAGGGCAAAATCTCTTCTTTTTGTTGCAGTGTGCCCTAGATCACAAATTAAAATATCGTTTTGATTGTACTCTTATAAATAACCTGAAGATTAAACACTCCTTTGGGTTGGCCTGCTACCAAAAAACATGCGGCAAGCAAATTGCTGTCCTGTCAATTATTCAGCTGCTCTTGTATTAAAAGATCTATTATTCAAGAGGAAGCAAAAGCTGGCTGAAAGACTTATAAATTAGTCTTGCAAATCAAATACGGCTGCCTTTCATCATAAAGAGCGACACAGAACACCTGTTTATTCATTAATGCTGAAATCATCTGCGCTGAATAGGCCACCGTCACAACGCTTTGATCTAAACGCATTGAATTGCATCGAGGTTTTTTTGATAGCCGGTATTTTGTGTTAACCGCCGCACGCAGACTGGTGAAGGCTCAATATAATGACTTTAACGTGGTGTCACGAATCGATAAACTTCAAAGCTTCAGTTTCTATTAAAAAATAATGGGCAATTGCATAACCGACTGAAAGCTGGCTGCTAACAGCCTACGCCGCCATCTTGTGGTGAGTAGAGTCTATCAAACCTTCATATTACAGGAGATTGTCTTGTTCGTGTGTTCTCACATACAAAATAAATAAATAAATGAATATAAATAAAAAACGAACTAATACGTATATTTAAGAGTTTTCAAACAATACAAGTGCTAGCCTACTTGTGGTACCGTTGTGGTAAATTTATAGTGGCTACTAGTACAACAACAAATGACCCATACTGTTTTCTACTGTGCTATGCTACAATACACCAACCCGTTCGGTATAGCATTTATTAACAAACAGTTGTAAATTAATAGTAAAGTTTTATATAGATAATTTTGAACATACTACACCCTTACTGAAAAAAACAGCTTAAACCAGCCTAAGCTGGTTGGCTGGAATTAGCTGGTTGACCAGCCTGGTTTTAGAGGTGTTTTGGCCACTTCCAGGCTTTTTTCCAGCCGTTTCCAGCCTGGTCTTAGCTGGTCAGGCTGGAAAATTACCAGCTAAAACCAGCTTTACCAGCCTGGTTTAAGGTGGGCATAGCTGGTTTTGGCTGACCCAGCAAACATGCTACTTTGGGGCCCATAAGGGACCCATGTGGGCAGCCCACTGTGGGCCCAGATACCGGCGTGAAATGCGGGGCACGTGTGGGCCCCACACTGTGGGGCACGTGTGGGCCCCCTTTGGGACAGCCCAAAAGTGTGGGCTGACTGTGGGCTATCCCACACTAATCAGAGCGGGTTAGCCCACAGTCAGCCCACACTTGTGGGCTGTCCCAAAGGGGGCCCACACGTGCCCCACAGTGTAGGGCCCACACGTGCCCCACACTTCACGCCAGTGTGGGCCCAGATACCGGCGTGAAATGTGGGGCACGTGTGGGCCCCACACTGTGGGGCACGAGTGGGCCCTCTTTGGGACAGCCCAAAAGTGTGGGCTGACTGTGGGCTAACCTGCTCTGTCCCAAAGGGGCCCCACAAGTGCCCCACAGTTTGGGTCCCACAGTCAGCCCACACCATTGGGCCCACAGTGGGCTGCTCGCAATGACCCTGTAAGAGCCACTAAGTCTGGTTCGACTTTGTACATACATAAAACCATTATACAATGCATTTTCAGAATAATTTCACTTGACAATAAACTGGGTCATGTTAATAATTATTTATTTTTAATAACAAAAAAATAAAAATGAACAACTGTATTATACAGAAACAGTTATATTTTATACAAAATCAAACATCAATAAACAAACAAAAGAAAACACTATTTTTCTAACTCCAAAAAATTGAATTAAAAGTAAGTCCCTTCTGAGTTTTGGGACTTCCTAGGCGCCCACCATCTCTGTCTCTTGACTTTCTTAACCATGATTTGACTGTTGCTTCTATTTCGCAAGCCGTTCCTTTGCTGGATTTTGTTACAGCGTCTGAGAAAGAAAACAATTTCAATACAAATGTTAAAATCAATATTAATATTATATCAATATAATTCTTTAAGTTTTATTGACCCTTTTCACATTTATGGGTTGCTTTGTAGCAGAAGTCATCATAGTTGGGTAAACTTAGAGTGCAGTGAATGGCAGAATACAACAAAATTTTAGCATTTTAATTTGCTCAAATAATAAAAGAACAACTCAATGATGGTGTTATCAAATCTTTCAGAAAAAGCAAAAAAATAAATAAATAAAATAGTGTGAGACTGATAATGGCAACCAGAAGAGAGAACAACGTCATATTTACTGTCCTGCCCATAGACATTGCACAAATGACATAATACAGAGTATAGCTTTAGAAGTGTAAATACATTTTTTTTTTAAATCTAAAATTAAAAAGAATTCAAGATTTAAGATGCTGATCACCATTAAATGCATCATAACCTTTTTGTGAAAAGGGTCCATGTACTCTTACAAAAAAAAATATTCTCAAGTATACTATTAGTATACTCATTTTAAACTACAATTAAGAAAATATAGAGTATATTCAGTATACAGCAGTATAAAACTACTAGTGTTTTGGTGAAAGTGTACTCACTCGTAGCCTAGTGGATAGAGAGTTGGACTTATGATTAAAGAATTGCAGCTTGCCGTCCTGGCACCTCAAGGAATTGTGTGTGTGTGTGTGTGTGTGTGCAGTTGTATTGGTTAAGTGCAATGGTCAAGTTCTGAGCATAGAATCGAGTACAGTAACTAAATATTTACAACAAGTGTTATAAAAGTATACTACTCATGAGTTCACTTGCAGTACAAATGAAAAATGTCATTGTGTACTAGTGAATCTGAGATTAGATTTTCTTTTAAGGGTTGTTTCTGTTCCTAAATTGTTAATACTCAGAGCAAAATATTATGATTATGAAAGAGATGTACTTGATAGGCTTGAAAAATTAGACAAATTGACCAACATTATAAACTTAAAGTATTATTTGTAGTTGTTACAAAGCCCCTGGGGTTGTAAAAATACTCCAGGATAATAAAAAGTGTTTCAATCTGTGAAAATTTGCTGACAAATAAACGTTACTTAGTTACATGTAACTGTTTCTACTGTTCTTACTATACATGACTAGTAATTTTCCCTCAGATTTCCTTTTTCACTCCTGTTACAGAGGGTTATCATATAGAAACATTACATACTCTTACCTTTAAATGCTTTGCAGATCAGCATGCTCCCAAAGGCCTTTTTATCTGGTCAGAGCCCTTGCAGCAGTTGCTGGCCCAGTGGGGTGTCAGCACAGTATCGTACCTCTGCTCTGCATCTCTGGAATAGCTCTGTGTAATCCAAACGTGAACAATTCTCTTACAGTCGTTGAATGTAACCCTCGTCTTTGACCAAAAGTGCATTTATACAAACGAAATTGATATTAATACCGTTTTTAACAACTTTAATACAAAAACATAACATTTACATAGCATTTCAGCGTGGTGGAGCCCTTTTGTTAGCTTTGCAGTTATCATATAACACACCCGGGCCGCTAACTGCCGTTTTGATACAATGTCAGCAAACAGATAAAATCGTTGCTACTAATTAACTCTTTAACTGCACGTTACCTCACTAAACTTGTTAACACACTTGAGTAGCATGTTTTCTTAACATTTCATTGATATTGTGACAGGATTTACCCACCTAAATGATGAGACGGCTGCGTTGTTGTTCAAAATCGAGTCGCTCTAGTAATGACACTCTTGCGGTTCACCGTTACCATAGCAACCCTGTAAACAAACCATCCCGGTCCCACCCACTCTTCACTCGCCACATATTTCATATAAATACAGCTTTAGATGAAACAATCATGAACAAAATCATCAACAAAGAGAAGCAGAAATTATAATATATAATTATAAGAAAAAACAAACACCCGTGACTAACCATTCAGGGTGTCACACTCTCCCCAACAAAAGAAATTGCTCCAGTCACGATTTTTATTTATTTATTTTTTTCACACTTAAGGACTTTTGGTGTCAAAATTGTCTAAAAAAAAGTGGACAATAAACATAAAAATATTTTTGGGACCTGCATTGGCTACCCCACATGGGACTCACATGTGTTTTTCTGTTGGATTGTCCTGCCCACACTGTCCCACAGTAAACCCACACTTACCCACAGTGGGCCCACAATGGCATGTTTGCTGTCTAAATGAACGTGGATGATAAATATGAAAAAAAATTATATCCTGAATAAATCTGAATATTTCAGAAATTAAGGCTAGAGGACAAATGCGATATGGAATTTATATTCTCACACAAATGCTCACAAAACACAAACTCAGCTGTGTCTGCAACAGAACATTTGTATAGAATGCAACAGTTAAAATCAGCCACAACTGTAGATAATACATACGGAAAAGAGAGATCTAATTCAAACAAACAAACAGATAAGACTGCAACAGAAAATATAAGATTTTTTTTTTAAATGGTCATAAATTGATTTTTTGCATTTGTTTACCAAAATAAATTGTATCCAACTACAATATGAATCTGTTGAATGAAGTATGAAGTGATGTGGCACGTTTCTTTCAAATTTCTTGGATACAGTGGTGCCACAGTATCAAACATTAACACTGTCAGCGCCAATATATATTTTAAAAAACTACAACCTTGTAAAGAACATTGATTTAGTCTGTCATAATGTATATATGTTCATAGATTTATAAATACAAATTTATTTGCAGAAGTTGAACCAACCAGAGAAATTAATGGATATTCATGTCCCTGTACTGGAAATACAGTAGTTAACATTTAAAGTGGATCAAAACTTTTCTTCTGAGTTATTCTAAAACTATTCAACAACACCCATTCTTGTCTTAGGACAATTTTGAAAAACATGTTGATCCACTTCAAATATTGACTACTGTATGTGATCATATGTGATCAAGATTCTATCTAAAACTATCATTTCTGGATGATTTTCTCTAAGCAGCAAGCCAGTTATCTGTCTTTCACACTATTTAGACCAATATGCAAGTGATTTATTTTAATTTTCATACACAAGCTAAATGTAAATTTAACTTAAATTTATCCACAAAATACAGTATGGGGCCACAAAGGGAAATATCCATTGGGCCCCACATAGGCTGACCCATATGGGGCCCACTTGGGTTTTTCTGTGGGCAAGCCCACTGTGGGATTGCCCACAGAAAACCAACATTGGGGCCGCAAAGGGAAAAATCCATTGGGCCCCACATAGGCTGACCCATATGGGGCCCACATGGGTTTTTCTGTGGGCAAACCCACTGTGGGATTGCCCACAGAAAACCAACATTGGGGCCCCAAAGGGAAAAATCCATTGGGCCCCACATAGGCTGACCCATATGGGGCCCACATGGGTTTTCTGTGGGAAAGCCCACTGTGGGCTTGCCCACAGAAAAACCTATGTAGGCCCCAAAGGGGAAAATATATTTGGGGCCCGCATGGGCTACCCCACATGGGGCCCACATGTGTTTTTCTGTGGGATTGTCCTGCCCACAGTGTCCCACAGTAAACCCACACTTACCCACAGTGGGCCCACACTGGCATGTTTGCTGGGGAGCTCCCAGCCTGGCTAGGCTCAAGCTGGTTTTAGCTGGTCATCTCCCAGCCTGACCAGCTAAGACCAGGCTGGAAATGGCTGGAAATCAGCCTGGAAGTGGCCAAAACCCCTCTAAAACCAGCCTAGTCAACCAGCCAACCAGACTAGGCTGGTTTAAGCTGTATTTTTTCAGTAGGGACTTTATTGTAACATGGTCAAACACTTTCCCCCGGTTTCACAAACAAGGTTTAAGGCTAGTCAAGATTAAATTGCATGTTTGAACTGTCTCAACTGAAAATAACTTGCAGTGAGATGTCTTAAAATAGGTCAGTGTCATTTTTTGTCTCCAGGTGCACATCAGAAATGTATTTTTCTAAGGCTGATTTTATAAACGTGGCTTAAATAGCCTAACTTAACTAAGGTCTAGTCCTGGCTTAAGCTAAGCCCTGTTTGTGAAACTGGGCCTTTATTTACTATAAATGACTATGGTATTTGAACAGAATATAAGTCAGTAATGGACAAACTTGTTGCTATTTTGTAATTATGTTTCGCTGCATTTTGAAAGATACAGTTTACCTACATATAATGTATCATACCTCACAATTTTAAAGTGAATAACGTTCTGTTGAGCTAATTCTTGGATGAAATATGAAATAATTACCCTAAAATGAAACCAGTAGGCTAGGCCATTTTATAGTTAGATTAAGAAACATGCATTTTAGACACATTACAACCTTTTTAATAGGCTAGGGGAGAGCGGGGCACAAAGTAACACTTTTTGGTTTTGGCCAAATGATGAACAAAGTAATGGGGTTAGACAAACCATATTTTTAATAACAACACAAAAGCCTCTCCTACAAACGAGCACTGGTTGTATGATCGCCGGACCTATGGTTTCTATGCAGTATTGCCAAAAGTGCCAGAAGTAAAAATTTTACTATTTACCCCACCTGCGGGGCAAGTTGTAACAGACAGAGGGTTTCAGTTGTAACGCATGCTTAAAAAGGCAGATTTCACACAATTAATTTAAATTCAGTTTAATTTAAATAGTATATTTCCTCAGTACCAGTGGTGTAGTCCTAAAAAAAAAAGTGGTGTACTATTACCCACCCAACCCAAATATTAAAAGTAGGCAAAAAAAAAACGACGAAACATATATATATATTTTATTTTATTATTTTTTTTTATTTATTTTTTTTTTTATTTATTTATTTTTTATTTTAATTAACATAAGTTACCTGTAACTATTGAAAGAAAAAACAAATACTATGGAAGTTAATGATTACAGGTTTCCAGCTTTCTTCAAAATATCTTCTTTTGTGTTAAACAAAATAAAAAAAGACAAACTGGTTCGGAACAAGTAAAGGTTGAGTAAAGGATGACAATTTTACTTTTTTTGAATGAACTATCCATTAAAAAAGGAAAAATATTTAAACAAATTTGTTCATTTTAAAGCGAGATGCTAATAGCCTAATCCTATTCAATGATTTATGCTTAGCTAATAGTGCCCCCGGCAGACTCGGAGAATGGCTGAGTATATTAAGCTGTGGTAAAACCTGGGTAAAAGCCAACTGTGTAACTCTAAAGGGACTTGTAAAATGAGCCTATAATGAATATAACAATATATATATATATATATATATATATATATATATATATATATATATATATATATATTTATTTATTTATTTATATTTATTTATTTATTATTTTATCAGGAAAATAAAAAGTTTTTTTTCTTCAAAAACTCAAATATTAGCCTATACTCGAGTATTTTTTTATCATGTTGTAAATAAAACTGCCCCTTTTATAATTTTAAATGGCATAAATATAAACATATTTAAAAATGTACAGGCTAATTTACATATTTCACTATCATAATATAAGTCATAATAGAAAATAATTTTTAACAAGATACAACACATAATGTTTCACTCTGATATGCAGTTAAAATGAGTACATTCACTGAGTGGTTCTGTCACTGTGTTTAATCCTGTGCATGAATGTATGATATATATAATGCCACATGCACTGTAATGTGTTTTATAATCATAGTTAATTGATAAATGTTCGTTAAGAGTTGCATTTTCGCTGGAGGAAACAGCTGTGATGATGAGGGAAGCGCCAAGGAAACAGTAGATGGGGAAACTCGATTGGTACATGTGATACAAGTGTTTTTATAGCAAAGAACTGCGAATATGCAGATATTATAACAATCTATAGATAAACACACCTTCTGCTCTCACTCTGCAAAGCTGTGGTTTGCTGATTAAACCAAAAACGAGTTGAAAACGGAGGAGCGGAAGTCTGCCGCCGTTTTCATATCAAATTTAAAGGCGACTAAGGTGATCATTTAGTAGTGTACAGTTCATGAGGAAATCGCAAAACATTTCGAGGGACTGAATAGAAATATAGGGGGCTAAAACGATGCCCATGCTTTTTAAAAATAATTTTACCTCAGTGTTTCAGCGAGACATCATTTAGTTGACTTGTCGTCGTTTTCGAAAAACTCCTGAAATTTTCTCACAGCTGCTGCGGTCGTCAGGGGGCGAGGAAAGCCGCAAATGAAACAAAAATCCACTGATTGCAACAAATAAGATGCAAGTAAAAAAAAACATTTGGCATACACTTAAAGAGGACGCGAAAACACGTAAATTAGGGAAGTCTAATCAGAAAAACAAGTGAGTATACCGAGGGTATACGCAATTATTGATCCTCAGAAGTCGTAATACCCAAACAGCTCATGGAAAAAAGTAGGCATACTGAGTATACGTGCGTATAGCCCCAACTACACCACTGCTCAGTACTTAACTCAAATTTATTTTTATTCTACATAGCACAGCATGTTTATTTATTTATCTATTGGATAAACACATTTGCATTATTCTACAATGCATTTATTTGCATTATTAGCAAAAAAAAGTTTTTTTTTTCTAATAAAACATTTTTGTATTAGAATACACTTTTAATATTAAAAGTTCTCAACATTACACTCAAAATTAGTTTAATTGGTGTCCAACAGTGTGTGGCTTAATTGTAACACCCTGTTACAACTAACCCTGCTGTGTCATGTTTTCCTCAAAACTGGCTAGAATTCACTGTGTGTTTTACATCTTTTAAAATGGTTCCATCTTTTAGCCTAGAAGACGGTGATCACAACAATATAAGATTTTACATTCATACTTTCACAGATTTTTAACAGCCATTAGAAGAGCTGAATGGAGTGAGGACCTAATTAAAAATGCTCGACTCTGCAGTTCTCTTTTTATATCAGGTAAGTTCACGCTATGCTGAATCATACACATTACTCATTTTTAATTGCAGCAGTGATTTCAGCAAAAACAGTTAAATATGGTTCATTAAACTGCGGACACTGAATGCTAAGAATGAAATGTAAAACTGTAAGTTCACATACCCTGCCGTATAGCTGCAGTTTGCTGTTAGAATGCAGTTGTTTTGCTTGTTAATGATTACCCAGGCCTTGTACTCCATCTTCTTTCCTTGTCTGCTAGGCAGAACCTCGGTTTTCAGCACTACATAGTTTTAATCATGGAACCTTATCTCTTGCACATGACCACACAGAACACAATTGTAGACATCCAAAGACTTGTAGGCCTTTAACTTCTCTCTTGTAAAATCACTTGGAGTTTCAATGAGATAGTTGTACATTTTGGGCTGGACGCTTGGCCATTTCGTCTTACCCAATATCCATTGGGAGGCTGCTATCGCTCGCCTGCCTGCATAATTACTGGAATGTACCAAAATTATCTTTTCTTCATCTACAGTGCATCCGGAAACTATTAATAACGCTTCAATTTTTCCACATTTTTTTATGTTAAAGCCACAGCCATATCACCCTGCAGCCCAAGACGGTTACTCACTGAAGCTAAACAGGGCTGAGCCTGGTCAGTACCTGGATGGGAGACCACATGGGAAAACTAGGTTGCTGTTCGAAGTGGTGTTAGAGAGGCCAGCAGGGGGTGCTCAACCTGTGGTCTGTGTGAGTCCTAACACCCCAGTAAAAGTGAAGGGCACACTATACTGTCATTGGGCATCGTATTTCGGATGAGACGTTAAACTGAGGTCCAGACTCTCTGTGGTCATTAAAAATCCCATGGCACTTCTCGTGTCCTGGCCAAAGCCCCTTAAATCGGCACTTTCCCATCATGGCCTCCTAATCATCACCATCCACCGAATTGGCTCTATCACTGTCTCTTCACTCCACCTATAGCTGGTGTGTGGTGAACGCACTGGCGCCGTTGTCCTGTGGCTGCCGTCGCATCATCCAAGTGGATGCTACACACTGGTAGTGGTGTGAAGAGACTCCCCTCATGATTATGAAGCGCTTTGGGTGTATGGCCATACACAATAAATGCGCTATATAAATACATTACATTACATACATTACATTACATATTCCAAAATGGATTAAATTAATTTATTTCCTTAAAATTCTCCACACAATACCCCATAATGACAATGTGAACAAAGAGTTTTAGAAATTGTTGCAAATTTATTAAAAATAAAACACCTGAAAAATCACATGTACATTAGTATTCACAGCCTTTGCTCAATATTTTGTTGATGCACCTTTGGCAGCAATTATAGCCTCAATTCTTTTTCAATATGATGCTACAAGCTTGGCACACCTGTCTTTGGGAATTTTTGCTTCTTTGCAGTACCTCTCAAGCTCTATCAGGTTGGATGGGAAGCAACGGTGTACAGCCATTTTCAGATCTTCCCAGAGATGTTCAATAGGATATAGGTCTGGGCTCTGGCTGGGCCACTCAAGGACATTCACCGAGTTGTTGTTAAGCCACTCCATTGATATTTTGGCTGTGTGCTTTGGGTCACAGCATGATGCTCCCACCACCATGCTTCACTGTAGGGATGGTATTAGCTTGGTGATGAGCGGTGCCTGGTTTTCTCCAAATGTAACACCTGGTATTCACTCCAAAGAGTTCAATTTTAGTCTCATCAGACCAGAGAGTTTTGTTTCTCATGGTCTGAGAGTCCTTCAGATGCCTTTTGGCGAATTCCAGGCGGGGAGTGGCTTCCGTCTGGCCACTCTACCATACAGGCCTGATTGGTGGATTGCTGCATAGATGGTTGTCCTTCTGAAAGGTTCTCCTCTCTCCATAGAGGAACGCTGGAGCTCGGACAGAGTGACCATCGGGTTATTGATCACCTCCCAGACTAAGGCCCTTCTCCCCCGATCACTCAGCTTAGATGGCCGGCCAGCTCTAGGAAGAGTCCTAGTGGTTCCAAACATCTTCCACTTACGTATGATGGAGGCCACTGTGCTCATTGGAACTTTCAGAACAGCAGCGATTCTTTCTGAAACAATCCTGTCTCAGAGGTCTACAGACAATTCCTTTGTCTTCATGCTTGGTTGGTGTTTTGACATGCACTGTCAACCCTGGGAAACGTACCAGGAGGTACTTTTTTTGCAGTTCAGTTTTTTTTTCATGAATCCACCAGAGGCTGCTGTGTACGCTTTTTGAGATCTCAACTTTCTCTCGCGAGTGCCATTCACGCCTGCTCTTCCCGCGTAAATCCACCAGAGACCGCTGTCAACTGACTGACTGATCGAATGACCCACCCTCCTCCTACTCTAAACCCAACAAATAGTGTTTTCAAAAGCACTGATTGACCCGCTCACCCTCTTCGCTAAACCAAACTGACATTGTTTTCAAAAGCAATTCAGAAAGAGTAAAGCCTGATTTTTACCACATTTTCAGTTTTTACCACATTTTCACCCTGTTATTTACTTGTTTATTTTATTTTTTGGCCTCGGTTTTTGTCTTACCTGCTTTCTGGAACCGTTCTTCACTGGACTCGAACCCCATCATTCCAGTCAACTCTGCTCTGCATCTCAAATCCGCCGCCGTACGCAGCGAGCCACTGAACAAACTGGTAACAGCGGGAAAGCCTTCCATACAGAGGTAAGTGATCAGCTGGTAGGCACGAAAAGAAAATGGCATCATACCGCCCCGTAGCATTCATTTTAAAGACGAAATGCAGCCATACGTTCTTCTGGCTACCTAATTTGCGATCTCCAGAAATGTATATAAGGCTACGTTTTCAGAATGAGCCTATGCTGCAAAATTGCGTATTTATCTCTGGATTTATCAAAACAATTGGGACACTGTATGTAAATAACAGCAAAAGATATAACACCGTTCAAGTGTTTTTTGAATATTTTAATTAAAAAATCTTACATACAGTCATCTTGAGTCTCCTAATGGGCCCCAAACTCTCCTTTAATCCAAGCCAAGCCAAGATCACCCAGTAGAAAAGTAAATTCCCATTATTATCTTCATCGCTCCCATGAAGACACTCTTTTTTTGCAGACTTATTACATAAGATGCAACTTACTAATTAAATGCACAAGGAACACATAATTACTAGGGAAAGATCTCACATGTTTTACAGGCATATTACACAAATGTGTTGCTTGATCATCAACAAAAAGAGGACCGCTCCAAAAATTAGCATTGAAGGCACTGTAGGGGTTTGTTCTTGAACTGAAATTGACCGTGTTGTTATTGGAGGCCTTAAAGCGGCAAACTCTTTAGCTCTCAGTAAGTAATTGTGGCACGGAGAGAGGGTGTGTGGTGGTACGATACTCATGCCAGCACACATCAAACAGACACTTAGCCCTGCAGCTCAGCTTGATACGCGAAGATGAAATCCAAGTTTATCCGTCTGTCTGCACATAGAGAGTGACCCGTCCTCTCTTGTAGTCCAGAAAGACTCCCAGCCACTGCGGGTGGCTTGTGTAGGGCAGCACTACCCATGGGCCTAAAGCCTTAATCAAACAGTCTTCCCTCAACCTGATTAACCCATCATGTTTCCCAACACAATTTAAATAGCATTTTCCTTCAGGGAACAGTATTGGGTATAAATGCAACACAGGCTCATTCTGATTACATACAGTGTTGCCAGATATAGTTGAATTTTCCAGCCCAAAAGCTGTCCAAAACCCACAAAAAACAGCCAAAATATTCGATTAATATTTTCTTTAGTTTTAATTTATTTAAATCGAAATTAGCCTAGTTACTTTAACTGTCATAATTTTTAAAATAGGGTGGCTCAGTAGGTAGTGCTGTCGCCTCACAGCAAGAAGGTTGCTGGTTCGAGCCTCCGCTGAGTCAGTTGGCGTTTCTGTGTAGAGTTTGCATGTTCTCCCTGTGTTCGTTTGGATTTCCTCCGGGTGCTCTGGTTTCCCGCACAAGGTACAGGTGAATTGGTATGCTAAATTGTCCATAGTGTACAGTGTATGTGTGTGAATGAGTGTGTTTGGTTGTTTCCCAGTGATGGGTTGCAGCTGGAAGGGCATCCGCTGCGTAAAACGTGTGCTGGATAAGTTGGCGCTTCATTCCGCTGTGGCGACCCCAGATTAATAAAGGGACTAAGCTGAAAAGAAAATGAATGAATGAATGAATTTTTAACATACGGCAACCAACACCAGCAGTCAAAGAACCAAAAAAATAACTGGATCACATCGAAACACTGACCCCCTCTCACCCACACATTGCACTTAGTATGTTTTAATATTAGAGTGTGCTTTACTTTCGAAATGGGGTATAAATTCTTCCTATTTGGCGTTCTTTTGAACATATTAGGTGGTGCTTGTTAATCAGACATCGCTTCTATGTTTGTTCTTGCTGTCAATTGCAGAAAAAAATGATCGCTAAAAGTGTCACGATAAACCGCTGTGAGTAGGGATGGGTACCAAAACTCGGTACTTTATCGATTTCAGGGTAACACTTTACAATAACAGTACATGAATAATGATGTTTTAATGTGCAAACTAAACATTACTTTATTATGAATTAATGATGAGTTAATGTATGCACTAATCATGAACTAACTTGAACTACAACATGATTCACATGAGTTCATGTGTGAATAACGGCTACCTTAATTACTTGTTAGTACATGTTGTTAATTAATGTGTTAATTAACATTTAAGTTTAAGCTAAATGTAACCAACATTAACTCATGAGCTGTTAATGTATGATTATGTCATGACTTTACTTGGAGGGGCACATCATCATTAACCCATCCTTAACTACTTATGAACTCCTGTTCTTGCTGATGTTGACTGAACACTTTTCTATTGTTATTCAGTGTAAACTGACTAGTTGGACGTGCACAAGGAGTTCATGAGTAGTTAAGAATGGGTTCATGATGATGTGCCCCTTCAAGTAAAGTCACAACATAATTATATATTAACATATCATGAGTTCATGATGGTTAAATTAAGCATAAACTAATGTGGTAATTATTACATTAATTAACAAACAATCATGTACTAACAAGTAATTAAGGTAGCCGTAATTCACACATGAACTCATGTGACCCATGTTGTAGTTCAAGTTAGTTCATGATTAGTGCATACCTTAACTCATCATTAATACATAATAAAGTAATGTTTAGTTTACATATTAATACATCATTATTCATGTACTGTTATTATAAAGTGTTACCGATTTCAGTGCTACATTATAAAAGACAGAAGTATCGATAAGCTCTGATGTTAACGGGTCTGCTATCGGTACTGGAGAATTATTGCTGAATAAACATTACTTACAGTAGCATAATTTAACTGACCAACCTTTTCTAATTTGCGATATTTGATATTCGTCTGCACAGTTGGCAATCTCACATGAGGAATGCTCGTGTTTCCGGCGAAAGTGTTTCACTTTCAAAAGTGCATTAACTGCAGAAAGACAAATGAAACGTTTATTTAATAGTTAAATAAACACACATTCGGTTACAATGAAAACAGTATTTTTTTTGTGCAGTAGCCTAAATAAATCTTAAACATTAAAAATGCTTTTACATTAGCTGTATTTACAAATATAGCCTATAAATGGCCTAATAATAAACTATGCTTATTAAGAAAGCTTATTTTTACATTGCAAGATGCTCTAAAACTGTATTAAAAACACAGTTAACTCCCAAAACACTGTTAACTCATTTATGTGAATGCGTTAATGAAAAATTACAAACATTATCTCATTTAACTGTATTTTGCAACTCAAATAGGGTATTTTCAACTGCAGGGAGCAGAATTAACCAAGAAAGATCCTGACTTCTGCCAGAAAAGTCAAACATGTGGATTTTTCTACAGAAGAATGGTTAAAATCGGAGTCAGTTTCCTTCAAACTATTGTACATTCTTTTACAGCAAAAAACTATTTACTTGTTTTTCAATTATTGGTTTCATTTTATTTTCACATTAAAAACACAATAATAAAACAAAGTGTTGTTAATTCTGTTCAATTAGTTTTTTTCTTTCATAAAAAAACACTACAAAACGTACAGATAAGAGAACCGTTAAAGTACCAAACCAATAAGTGGTATCGATAAAAGTAGTAATGCCATTAAAACCTTAACGATACCCATGCCTAGCTGTAAGTTTAACTGCAGGCTCTGCGTGATGCACATGCACGTGAAGGGGAGTCCGATTTGTCCGGAGAGTCAGATTTGGATACAACTTTCCTTCACCTCCTCTTGCGTGTGGGCTCACACGGTTTGCACTAGTCACTACTAACTGAATGGAGCAGGAGCACACAGTTATGTTTTGTTGAATAAGTTGCATAAAAAAGTACATTTCAAAACCGCCCAAATTGTCAACCCGCCAATGCCATTTTTTACCCACGCAATCAAATTCAAAACTGCAGGGAAACCACCCAATCTGGCAACACTGATTATGTATCCCTATATACATTTCTGGAGAGCGCCAAATACATCTCAGAAGGTATGTTTTTTGCAGCTTTTGTTTTCGCGAACCAGAGGCCGCTCTTTATGCTTTTCAGATCTCGAATTTCTCTTGCAAGTGTCATTCGCACCTGCTCTTCTCAGGTAAATCCACCAGAAGCCGCTGTCAACTGACTGACCAATCGACTGACCAAACCTCCTCCTTTCCTAATCCTAACCAAAAGTGTTTTCAAAAGCAATCCAGAAAATGAAAAGCCCTCACAGCCACCTGTTTTTTTACCACATTTTCAAGTTTTACCACATTCTAACCTTATTTACTTGTTTATTTTATTTTTTTGGCTTTTGTTTTTGTTTTACCTGCTTTCTGGAACCGGATTCAAACCCCATTTTCACGGTCAACTCTACGTCACAAGTCTACTGACGTACGTGGTAATCACACTGATAACAATGGAAAAGCCATCCACACGGAGGTAAGTGGTCAACTGGTAAATGTGAAAAGGAATGGCATCAAACTGCAAACTGCAACCGTAGCATTGGTTTTAAAGACAAAATGCAGCCATACGTACTTCTGGCTACATAATACGAGTTCTCCAGAAATGTACATAGGGCTACGTTTTCAGAATGAGCCTATGTTGCATAAATGTTTGCCTACTTTTGTAGATGGATTCCCTTTATATTTTGCCAGTGCATGAGACGAATGAACAAACGTATATATTGATTCAAATTGCAATGCCTGACTCAATATTGCCCCGTCAGTCAAATTAAATCCTGTCAGAGCTTAATATTTTATTCGAGTTCTCTAAAGCAGTGCTTTTCTTAGACGCTCGTGGAGCTGTCATTCAAATTGTATCAGATGCTTCCAGCCGAGAGAGAGAGCTGTCATATTATCGGTGTGAGCTGAATGTCAAACAGTTGGAAACGTTTTTGTTATGTTTAAACTTTTAACCTTCTGTTTTGATTTTAGCCGATGCGTGAAGCTCTGCACAGTTTCACACAGGTTGTCCTGGAAGTGTATCAGCAGGTGTAGCTCCTCAAGTTTGACTCTGAACATGATCCCCTAACACTTGACAACCAAAAAGCCTCACATTTATTGGCATTTTGCCTTCAGTAGTTAGGAAAGTAGAGAACAGGGAGAAAGAAGGGGCTCTTGAATGTGGACCAATCTGGATTCAAACCTACAGGCCATATCCACACTTTTATTTTTGGTCACACTTTATTTTGATGGTCTGTTTGTTAAACTTTAGTTGCATTGCATCTACATGCCAACTAACTCTCAATAGATTATAAGTAACTGTTAGCTTAGGGTTAGTGTAAGTTGACATGTACTCGCAAAGTTTCTTATAGTCAGTTAAATGTCTGTTGAAGGAGCAGTATCAAAAAAAAGTGTTACTTTTTTCTTTATTTTAATGTACAATTCATGGCTTTGCAATCAAAAAATGTCATTAAAATGGAAGCCAATGGGGCAAAAACAGCCACCAACACAATGAAAGGGTAGTAAATTTGCCCAGAGTGTATTGTTGAGTTTTTGACTCCAAAGCATCTTCCCAAAATATATGTGAAAATACGATTTGTCAGCAAAACTTATTCCATTTGCTGAAACACAGAGAAGTTGTGGCCAAATTAAGACAGAATTACCCCAGAGTGGATGAAAACAACAGCACACAAGGGTTAAAAACCCTTTGCTTTACCTAAACATATTACTATTTCAATGACATGTTTCAAAGCTGTAATTTTAATGAATGATAGGTGGAAATGATGCACCGCACAGCGTCTTATGTCTCAACACATTAGTAGAGTGACAAAACCATTTTCAGTCATTTCAGTGTGGACCCTATGGTAAACGATTGAAAAGATAGTGTGTACATCAGGGGTGTCCAAACTCAGTCTTGAAGGGCCGCTGTCCTGTAGAGTTTAGCTCCAACTTACTTCAACACACCCTCCGGGAAGTTTTTGTATACCTAGAAAGAGCTTGATTAGCTGCTTTAGGTGTGTTTAATTGGGGTTGGAACTAAAATATGCAGGACACCGGCCCTCCAGGACTGAGTTTGGGCATCCCTGGTGTACATGCAAATCTGCAGATTTGTTGAACACAATTAGCCAGTTGGAGTTGGAGCACATTTATGAATCCTCATTATAACTGTGTAGACACACAGTAAAGAGATTTGAATTAGGGCTGGGCGATATTGCAAAAAAAATGATCACTATAGCATGTTTCATATCATTTGATATCAATAATTATTGAATGTTTTTAACAATACATTTAGGAATATTAGGATTTTTGTATTTAACCACTTTATTTTAATTTACCAACATTATAAGGCAAATAATTTTAATAGTCAAAAACATTTAAACATAATATCTAATCTCTTTATAATAATATAAACGTAAGTGTTAAAGAGACTCTTAAACTTGATAAATAAAATGTTACAAAGTGTGTGCAATGGTAAAGAGTAAATACTGAACAATCAAAGCAAACCTTAAGGTGTGAATAATAATGCTACCTCAATCTCTGTCAACAACACAATGATGATAATCAAATCTGAGCTTTCAAGTAAAGGAACCAGTCATCAATATTCAAATACATATCCCAACATTACAAATTGTGAAGTTGGATGACTATATTACCCCTATGCTAAAAACTCTTTCAGATGAGTAGCTAGTGGCTGAGATGCACAAGAAAAGAAACCAAAAAGCCTTTCTGGTGACATCCTTTTTTATTTACAATCTCCTCACTGCTGCTAGCCACTGCCATCATTTTTATATGTGTTGTTATTCTGACCTGAAGTGGCAAGTGTGGCAAAGTGTCTCTTTTAACTAGGTGATCATCAATCGTTTTCTTAGAGGATGACAAACGGACAAATCATTGCTGCTACTCTTATAAAAGTTTATGGAGAAAAGTAAAAACCACTGCAGTGATGGATGCGCCGTGTTTGTCTGAGGTTATTAGTCTGCCGTTATTACTGAAATGTGTATATTCCATACAAAGTGTAAAGCAGATTGGTTAGTTTTACTTAAATGATTCGCGGTGCGCTGGAGGCATTCGGAAAAAATCAGATGTTTTCAACTAGGTGCGGCTGAAAATGAGTGCTGTTCCCGTGCGAGTCGCTCTCATTTGCGCGCTGTGCAAGTCACGTGCCTCCATTGGAAATGACAAAATTTCACCCTAAGCTTATTGGCATTCCTCCCAAGGCACACGCTTAGCAGCCACATTTAATAAATCTATAGTGCTTCAGACCGAAACTACATACCGAACCTTTTTTTATTGATATTGACAATGGTGTTCGGTCAATAAATATAGATTTTATCGCCCAGCCCTATTGTAACTGCATTTTAGTGACTGTGAGGGGAGTGCATTTCGTGGTCTTTCAAGAAATGTTTAATCTGAATAGGAATTTGAATAAATCAATAAAAGTTTGGTTCCTTCGGCTTAGTTTCTATTTCAGAGGTCGCCACAGTGAAATGAACTGCCAACTATTCCAGCAACTATTCGCCATAGACTTTTCTCTCTGCTACCCTCAGGCAGACGGTTCCGCAGCACCGGTCACGCACCAGCCGACTGAAGGAAAGTTTCTTCCCTCAGACTATCAGGCTGATGAACACTTAACACACCCCACACAAACTCTTCCCTACCCCACACTGCACACCATCAAGATGTAGCATGCACTGCACTTTAGCAAATCCATACTTAAAACAATACTGCCTACATATCGCTGTCAACATTGCCAATTTTACATTGTCTTGTTTTTTTTGTGAGTATGTTGTTGTATTTTGCACTGTCTGTATTTTTGCACTGTCTGTATTTCGCACTGTCGTATTTGCACTGTCTGTATTTTGCACTGTCTGGAGCCAGCACCTAAGCTTTTCACTCATCATAGCACACGTGCTGCTGATGATGTGACAATAAAAGTGATTTGATTTGATATGTTTTAAACTGCAGATACCCTTCCAGCCACAACCCAGTACTGGGAAACACCCATACACATTCATTCACACACATACACTACGGCCAATTTAGTTTATTCGATTCACCTGTAGCGCATGTTTTTGGACTGTAGGGGAAACTGGAGCACTTGGAGGAAACCCACACGAACACAGGGAGAACATCATACTCCACACAGAAATGCCAACTGACCCAACGGAGAATCTGGGACCTTCTTGCTGTGAGGCGACAGTGCTACCCACTGACCCACCGTGACGCCGTTCATGGTAATAGTTTTTCATAATTTAAACGAGACAGAATTTAAATGGCACAGAAACAAGATTAACAGCATTTGTTGATAGCTGATATAAAACCAGTTAAACATGTTTGAAGCAAAGGCAAAACAAATGTGTGTGTAGGCTACTGGTGATTAACAGATTGATAGCAGAGCTGAGCCGCAGATTAAGTTCACCTATAGATTTAACCAGATGCCGTATTGTTGTTTTTCCTTACAAGGTATCTAAACAACCCTGGATTTTGAGTGAATCACACTCTGGAAAAGGTGAGAGACGAGAAATCCTCAGTAACTTACTGACGGAATGTAAACAAGCTAACGCTAGGTATGACTATGCAGCCTTTTTCTTCACATCACTCATGTTTTTCAGAGTGGAATGTCATCTTACTTCAGTTCTTTTGTTGCATCATAGCAGTATTATGTAATCGTAGCCATGCTGCAGCATGCATTCATCTTTCAGCAGGACAATGACCCAAAGCACACCGCCAAAATATCAATGGAGTGGCTTCACAACAACTCTGTGAATGTCCTTGAGTGGCTCAGCCAGAGCCCAGACCTAAATCCTATTAAACATCTCTGGAGAGATCTGAAAATGGCTGTACACCGTCGCTTCCCATCCAACCTGGTAGAGCTTGAGAGCTACTGCAATGAGGAATGGGCAAAAATTCCCAAAGACAGGTGTGCCAAGCTTGTGGCATCATATTCAAAAAGACTTGAGGCTGTAATCGCTGCCAAAAGTGCATCAACAAAGTATTGAGCAAAGGCTGTGAATACTTATGCACATGTGATTTTTATAATCCTAACTTACCTAAAAGATCAAAAGTTTAGTCACATTAACATCTGACTTTTTTTTAAAAATGTTTATGTGCCTTTTTATACAGTGTATGTAAACTTCTGGTTTCAACTGTATATATGAAATTACTAAAAGTATGAGTAATATGATGTGTATGAAACTTTTATGGTAGTTCGCTCTCCACTATTTCCAGATCAGAGTGCTATCAGAGATCACCTTCAGTGGAAAAGCTCTTTATCAGCCTCTTGGTCGAGCCACTTAATCTCTCAAAGCCTGATTTCTGCTCTTGACTCCGAGTGTTAATGCTTCTGTTATCAAGAGTGCTGCAGATTACAGGCCTGAAATCAAACGAAGGCTTGCGAGGAACTCCGAAATAAACTCTCTGGATGAGGCCAGATGTTTTCTTTGTGCTCCTCGAGAGTTAACAAACAGCAGCAGTCACATGCTGAATGTGCAGACCTTAGAGATGGTGACAAAAAAGTTTGGTCAGCTCAGAAACACACTTTGACATTATCAGTGGACATTTGTTGAGGTCATTTCTTTACATGCCATAGGGATTTGCTGTAACAACTTCAAGGGATAGTTCACTCAAAAATGACAATTTACAGATAATTTAGGAGGCCTAAGCTGTGGGTTAAAGATAATATGTTGTAAATAATGTTCAATTTCTTTCACAGTTTTGCTTTATAAGACCTCCGTGTGCATCAGGAGGCACGGTGATGGATTTTGACTATGTAAGATTGACACCCAGTGGTTGAACTAGGTATTGCTGTTCAAATTCGAAACACTTTTTTACCTGACTCCACCAATACGCAGGTGTTAGAGCCATATTTATTATGCAAATTTCAGAATATTATGTATGGTTATCATTATTTGTTTATTGCGTTTATACTGTCTACATTCAAAAGAATGTTTATATTGTTATTGCTTTAATTATGCCTTTGCTTATTTGTGACTGATCACATCATATATGGGTTGTGAAGAGAGAAAGAGATGGAGTGATACTGTTTTTGACCGTCGTTCCATATTGTACCGTTATATAAAGATAAAAAGATTGTTCCTGCTTTGAAGAACAAATAAAAATGAGAGAAGAATATAACGACTTGGATGAGTTCATCGTATAAGACTGGTCACTATAAGGATCATATATTTCAAGCTTGGTTAATGGAGTGCTATTATAGCAGGTTACCAGATTGACAACACTAACAGCCTGTCTATTGAGCCTACACGCAATAAAACAAATCTTTTCCATGTTAAGCTTTATTCACACTACGAGCCACTCGCAGCATCAAAGTGACAAGCGACCGTTTATTTCAATAGAGAGTGCGACACTTCCGACGACCTTCGTCTATGCGAGCGACGCGACCAGGTGGGCGTGTCGAGCAACATGACAAAGTTGAGAATCCTTCAACTTTACGGAAATGAAGAGCGACTTTCTTGAGTGACAGACAATAGGGGAATTACCAACCTACGTCACACATGACGTCACACGGATTCAACCGCGAGGTTGCAAAAAAAGACCAGTTGCAATAGTAAACATGTCGTGTTATGCGGTAGGATGCCAAAATTGAAAACTCACATTTTACTGTACACCACACTGCTTTTAATGCCAACCGCAGACGTCTTTGGTCATTCCCTCATTTTAAATACTAGCGCTCCCTGGGTTTTTTTGCAATCTAGATGTGCGCGCATCCAGAATGTTTACAAACCAGTAATTTGCCTGTAGGAGCACCTGTAGAACTTACGTGGTCTTCTCTCTGCTTGCTCAGAGGCCGATTGTATTCTCCATGCTGTAGACCAACACCGACCTGCTTGTGCCCCTGCTGAAAAAAACAGCTTAAACCAGCCTAGCTGGTTGGCTGGTTTTAGCTGGTCGACCAGCTTGGTTTTAGAGGGGTTTTGGCCATCTCCAGGCTGGTTTCCAGCCATTTCCAGCCTGGTCTTAGCTGGTCAGGCTGGAAAATAACCAGCTTGATCAGCCTGGTTTAAGCTGGACATAGCTGGTTTTGGCTGGTCAAGTTGGTTTTAGCTGGTCAACTCCCAGCCTGACCAGCTAAGACCTGGCTGGAAACCAGCCTGAAAATGGCCAAAACCCCTCTAAAACCAGGCTGGTTGACCAGCTAAAACCAGCCAACCATCTTAGGCTGGTTTAAGCTGGATTTTTCAGCAGGGGCAGCAGATCGCCATCCAGAGGACAGACAGCTACAAAGCCACTGCTAGTGTAAATGAGGCATTAAAAGGAGTTTTTGTCCCAACCATCACCTGAAATTTCTATTTTAGAAAAGTTTTCTATTTCTCACAGCTGAACAACAGCCTCGGGTACTGATTGTGTTTTTTATTCAATGCTAAATGCTACTAATGTGAGTTTGAATACCATTTTATGTGACATTTATTGCCATACTGGAAGCAGCAGCAGGTAGTTTTCCTCAGATCATGAAAATAAAATAAACTTTTGAAAATGAATGTTAGAACTGTGACAAATTAACAAATGTGAATACTTTTAATAATGTTAAAGAGGTTTTATATGTATTAGCAGTGCACTATTCTGTATTTCAATCTTTGTCGTGTCAGACAAATATTGCTTGCAGATTCAGCTAAAATCTTACACTGAAGAAACATCATTGGCCTACATCATCGGCCTGAGAGTGATTAAATGAACTGTAAATATTCATTTTTTGGGGGCGAACTATCCCTTTAGGCCACTGTTGTTTTTGGTTTTCCCTTGTGGTCTTTGTCTTGAGACCACATAAACAGGGCTTTGGTTTTGGTCTAGGTTTCGCCTTACAGTTTCAGACCAAGGTTTACTTTCAGTATATCTCAAAAGTGAGCCTTCAAGGGTAAGACAGTCTTTATGTGGTCTAAACTCACTTAAACATATTTAGAGATCCCGAATTTCCCAGTTTGTCTCGGGAAAAACTGCAGGAAATCATCGTGTAAGGTGTAGTGCAGACACTAGAGGGCGGCAGTGGAGTGTGTTTCCGGTATTTCTACACTGAACTTTATAGACCCATTCAATTTAGAAGCGGTAAAGACAAATATTTGTGATAATCTTATAATGTACTGCATTATGAAAACAGCTGCTTTTAATAATACGTCATTTGGACTATATTTAAGTATGGCATTTGATATTTTTCAACTCCAGTAGACATTTTCTATTGAATACACATCAACAAAAGCAAATGCATCTGGGGGGTATTCCAGAAAGCAGGTTATGTGACATACCCGGGTAAGTTTGAGAGTAAGTAAGTGGATAACCTCAGATTTGGTTCCAAAATCGGAGGTAACTTCTGGGGTATGGTAAGTAGTCATAGCAACTTACTCTCTGAAGATAACCTGCTCGGTAGCAGGTTATGTTCCAGAGTTAGTCTGTTTCAGAGAGTTTACTGAGCATTGCGGGCTCTTTTGATGAAAATTTTGATGGACGTAGAAGCACAGATATACAGTTTTTTTCATCGTGAGAGGGTTGTAAGTGCATAGTTCTTTTCATAACCAAATAAATATTTGAATGAGCGTTGTCGTTTTTCAAAAGAATCATTAATGTATTTAACAAACCTTTTCAAATCAAACGTGACAAATCGCTACGCAGATCTGCGCTTACCATGGTTAACATACCGCTCAGTGCAACTCTTTGTTTTTGCGTCAGGGTATTTTACTGTACAATGTGGCAATAGCGTGTCCATCTGTACACTATGCCTGGCACTGAACTATTTTATACACTTTTGTACAGTTCATCGGCCATAAACTACTGAGTATCATTACTCATATGAGTTAGAGCGCGGCAATAGTGTAGTGGTCAGTGCGCCCCTAAAGTACATCGGTGCTCACAGCAGAGTGAGTTCGAATCTCACATTGAGATTTTTTTTTCTCTTCCTCTCTCTCTCTGCACCCCTCACTTTTTTTCTGTAGCCTATATATAATATTATAAGTGGCAGCTTTGTCTTTTCTATGAAAATATATTCATATTTAAAGATGTAGTCGTTCATATGTATATATCTATTCACACAGCACACACACACCCTTGATACATTTTTTTGATATCATTTTTTTCAGGGTTTCCAGATGCTATTGGGTGCATTAATTGCAGCCTCTTTCCATCAGTCAATAAAGGACACTGATAATATAAACATTTTTAACATTTTTAATATTAACAACTTAATTTTCTGTCCTTAATCTGTTGGTGTTACAACTATTAAACTCATTACTGCTTCCACTAACAATAGTTCATATGTGATGACCCCACCTCATCACCTGGTTGAGGCTAAATGTCCAGGGTCTGTACATGATACCAGAATTTTCAGGGAGTCTTCATTATGACACACATTACAACAGGATACATTTGATTTACACTATGTTTTTTTAATTTTATTGACTATATTTGTATTATACACCTCAATCATTACTGGGCACTACATTGGTTACTTGCTGGAGGACAGAGGATACCCCTTTTTGTATATGATGACACCCTACCCTGCACTCAGCCTGACACAGAGGAACCCTCAGTGACCCAAGCAGACCAATGAGATGAAAGAGTTCTAAGAGAAATGATTTGTTAAATTAATTAAATAGTTTGGTCTGAAGCACTGTTCATTTCTTTATTTCCTGAAATAAAATGAATGATTAGATTTTTACCTTGCTTTATACACACACACCTTTCAACATGTAACATTTTTTCCTGTACATTTCTCACTTTAAGGTGATGCTCATGTGACTTTATTTGTCTTTGAAGATGGACCTTATACAGCTACTTTAGAAATAAAATAAATAACAGATTGTTTTGTGATACAATAGTGAAATTCAAATATGGAAAAGTGCAGACAAATTCTTACACTGTTTGTTAGTTGAGGCAGAAGGAACTTCGTCTGCATGCAAAAAAAAAAAAAAAAACATACAAAGAATCTAAATTTACCTGACAACAATCAATTACAACTGTGACAGACTGTGGTTTAAGGTCAAATATATTAACCACTTCTCCTCAGCCTCCTTTCTGTTAGCTACAAGACAGAAATAATATTCTAGAGTGTTTAATACAGCTCCAGTAATCAAATATTACCTTTTAAAAGAATGTGTCTGTGTTTAATTTTGACTTTGGACAGAGTTCTTCTAGCTCCAGAAGAATAACAATTTCTGTAAGCCTTATATAGTCAATACACATTATTATTGTGGCCTTAAGAAATTAATGGCAGGACAATTAAATGCATTAATGGTTACACAACATACACAAAAAGGATGTTAAAGTTAGCCTACATTTAATTTTTCATTACAATAAAGGGAGGGTGGCATGTGTCATTTATTAAACTAATGAGTTTTCTCTTATCATTATTATTTTTTATCTATTTATTATCTTATATTTATTTCCTTCGTTGATGCAGATGTGTATTGCTTTTTCTTTATAATCGGCCTTAATTCCTCATACGCTAGCATTATAACCTCCAACTCCCCCTCTGTAAAGTGCGTTGGCCTTTTTTTCTCACCGTGACTTTCTATGGTGACTCGTGAATTCGGCGATCTACTGAAAATGCCTTCAGGTATGTGCCGTGCGCGCGCATTAACCCGCGGTTATCTTCAGGAGGTTGATTAAACTAACTCGCATCAGCTGTTTTGGAACTGACATACTCACGGTAAGCAGGTTTTGGGTTAATCAACCGAGAGTTCAGGGTTTAGCAGATGGTAAATTAACCCAGCTTTCTGGAATACCCCCCAGTTGTTATTCTCACTGATTGCAGGATTGTTTTGTCAATGTTCGCCATCCTAATTTTTTTTTACATTTAATAGTTATCTAATTTTGTACTACTTTTGAAAACATTTTTATATAATTTTATTCAGCAAGGCTTTATCACATTGAATTTGCATTAGTTCTGGTCCATTAACAAATCTTTATAATTATTTAAGACTAAATAAACCTTTATGTGTTTCTTTCTTCTGTTGAACACAAATGAAGATGTTTTGAAACATGTAACTAATGACTTCCATAGTAGGTAAAGCACATGGTTACAGGCAGGGTTGGGCAAAATACACTGAAATGTATTTTAAAATGGGTGCCGCGGTGGTTCAGTGGGTAGTGCTGTCACCTCACAGCAAGAAGGTCGCTGGTTCGAGCCTCTGCTGGGTCGGTTGGCATTTCTGTGTGGAGTTTACATGTTCTCCCCATGTTGGTGTGGGTTTCCTCCGGGTGCTAGTTTCCCTCACAGTCCAAAGACATGCACTATAGGTGAATCGGGTAGGCTAAATTGTCCGTAGTGTATGAATGTGAATGAGTGTTTCCCAGTGATGTGTTGCAGCTGGAAGGGAATCAGCTGCATAAAACATATGGTGGATAAGTTGGCGGTTCATTCCGCTGTGGCGACTTCTGATAAATAAAGGGACTAAACCGAAAAGAAAATTAATCACTAAATGTATTTAAAAAAAAAAACAACTCAATTTTAAGTGTATTAAACTAAAAAATACAGCAGCCACAAATATATCAAAACAAAATACTGTATTTTGAGATGACTACAAAATACTTTTACAAGAGAGCATGACATTTCTTCGCAAACCTTCCATCAATAGGCATACTGGATCAATCCCTTTACCATTAAACTGACTTAGTGAAGTAAACAATGTTTGACAGCAACAGCATTGGTCTAAGCAAGTTTAAGTCAGCTTCTCTGCACCTCATTCACCTCTACTGTACATGAGGTATTCATAAAAAAAAGTAACTTGTGTTTCTCTTTGATTTTAGTATGGATTTTGTAAAATTTTCATACAGAAAACATCCTGTCTTGAAGATGATCTCTTTAATCACTTTAAAAACGATTTAATGCAGATAATGAGTTGGAAAATAGTACTATACCTGTCTATATATCACTATCTATTGTGAAAATGGCCACACCGTGAAAATTATATGATCAATTAGTCCTGACAGCATATGTTTTAGGTCATTGTAACTTATTCAACTAAGTTAATCATGTTCTAACTTCATTTTATAAGTTATGCAAGCTGTTTTCAGTCAGTTTAACATAATACACGTTCAATGGATTAATAAGGTTAATTTGATTCAGCTTATCAGTTTTGTTTTACCATCTCCTAACAGTCTTATTTTTAAAGGGTGATATATGAAAAGGTTATTTACAATCTTTGTTCTCATAGTTCATTCATTCATTCATTTTCTTGTCGGCTTAGTCCCTTTATTAATCTGGGGTCGCCACAGCGGAATGAACCGCCAACTTATCCAGCACATTTTTACGCAGCGGATGCTCTTCCAGCCGCAACCCATCTCTTGGAAACATCCATACACTCATCCACTACGGACAATTTAGCTTACCCAATTCACCTGTACCACATGTCTTTGGACTGTGGGGGAAACCGGAGCACCCGGAGGAAACCCACGCCAACACAGGGAGAACATGGAAACTCCACACAGAAACACCAACTGATCCAGTCGAGGTTCAAACCTGCGACCCAGCGACCTTCTTGCTGTGAGGCGACAGCACTACCTACTGTGCGCCACTGTGCCGCCGTTCACATAGTTTGTTAAATCTATTTTTTTTTTTTTTTGCAATTGAATTCTTCAATGCTCAAATGTAAAATCGTGATTTCTGAAAACTACTAAAATCTCCAGTTTCAGTTTTATTGCACTCTTCAGTACACAATATTACAGTTTTTCCCTATTGTTTACACACAATTACTTGTACTTTAGACACAATTGCTGCGTCCCAATCCGCATACTATCCGTCCTAAATAGTATGTGAAAATAGAATTAGTATGTCCCAAATCGTAGTATGTTGAAAAGAGTATGGCAAAAACTCCCGGATGGTTTACTATTTCCGGTCAAAATTTTATTATTGCCCACAGTACATTGCGCATTGGACGTGAATTCGATCAGAACTAAAAAACGCGGGTGAAAAGTGTAAACAAACTACAAACATGATGGACGCGCGAGACCAACCGTCAAGCAGAGAGGCTTCAGTAATGATTGTTAGTTAATATCTAGCCCACTGGAGGATATTTAAACTGTGTTGTATGTGTTATATTTCATCTGCAACAACAAAACTTATATAAAGACGTGTTTGGACATTACCGTATGAATGCAGAATCCAAAGACCTGAGGAGATTTCTCTGCATGAAAGACTCGTGAATGGGAGATTATCCTGCTGCTGCTTCTCCAATAAGGTAGGAAATTAAATACGACAGAAATGTGGATGATTGACAGGGCTCTTAACTAAGCAACACAACGATCTGTGTAACGAGGAAGTAGTGTGTCCCAAAGCTTGCATACTCTTCTGTCACACACTCAAAAGTATATATTTTTCCTTCACAAAAAAATACATACTTTTAGGGCGTAGTATAAGTATGCAAATTGGGACGCAGCAACTGATTACAACATGTAACTGATGCACCAACCCCCTGAACCAATTCTGCTAAACTACAAGCACAATTCCTGCTTTACACTCAAATTACAGGTTTAAAACACACTTTTTTTAAAACACTACACACAATTCTCTGCATTTGGCACAATTGTCATGCAGAAAATCTCTTGTTTTCACAAGGAACACACTGTCATTCAATATAGTAAAGTCAGTTGTGCTACTTTGCATACTAACTCATCATCTCTGATACTCAAAACATGTTCAAAAAAAAAATCTATGTTAAATATGCATAAAAGAAAATTTGGGAAAAAGTGTTATATGTAAATTCGGACCACGAGTCCACATATATGGACATAATTTGTCTCTAAAAGTACATCATATCAAAAGATGATACTTAGATTTTTATTCTAATTAGGTTCCAATAAGCCCAAATAGCAAAGAGAAATAAAAAATGCATGTAAAAAACAGCTTGGGCCTTAAGGTATTTTAAATACTTGTATCATAAATACTGCCCATCCCCGGTTACAGGTCTCCAACATTTTTCAAAATATCTTATTTAGTGTTTAACAGAAGAAAAAAACTCAAAGGTTTGGAACCACTTGAGAGGCACTAAATAGTGAGAATTTCCATTCTTAGGTGTACCATCCCTTAAAAACAACATACATGTACGACCATAGTGCACCCATCATCTTCTGATGGCTCCTATGGTTCCTGAAGGATCATGTGATACTTACGACTTGAGTAACAATTCAGCTTGACCATCAAAGGATACATTACATTTTAAAATACATAACCTACAATGTTGGTCAAATAAATGCAACCTAGGCGAGCATAAGTGACTTCATAATGTAATCTTAAAAGTGCATGTTGACATTGCTATTCAAGCATGGATGATCAAATGTTGAGTCAACGCATATCTTTGATTGCAGATTGCCATTTAGTTTGTTTTTAAATGAATGTCATATGCTCACCGGCCACTTTATTAGGTACACCTGTCCAAATTTCTAATCAGCCAATCACATGGCAGCAACTCAATGCATTTAGGCATGTAGACATGGTCAAGACAATCTGCTGCAGTTCAAACTGAGCATCAGAATGGGCAGGAAAGTGATTTTGAACGTGGCATGGTTGCCAGACGGGCTGGTCTGAGTATTTCAGAAACTGCAGATCTATTGGGATTTTCACGCACAACCATCTCTAGGGATTACAGAAAATGGTCTGAAAAAAAGAAAATATCCAGTGAGCGGCAGTTCTGTGGGCACAAATGCCTTGTTGATGCCAGAGGTCAGAAGAGAATGGCCAGACTGGTTCCAGCTGATAGAAAGGCAACAGTAACTCAAATAACCACTCGTTACAACCGAGGTCTGCAGAAGAGCATCTCTGAACACACAACATGTCCAACCTTGAGGCAGATGGGCTACAGCAGCAGAAGACCACACCGAGTGCTACTCCTGTCAGCTAAGAACAGGAAACTGAGGCTACAATTCACACAGGCTCACCAAAATTGGACAATAGAAGATTGGAAAAAACGTTGCCTGATCTGATGAGTCTCGATTTCTGCTGCAACATTCAGATGGTAGGGTCAGAATTTGCTTTGTATCAATGGTTCAGGCTGCTCGTGGTGGTGTAATGGTGTGGGGGATATTTCCTTGGCACACTTTAGGCCCATTAGTACCAATTGAGCATTGTGCTAAAGCCACAGCCTACCTTAGTATTGTTGCTGACCATGTCTATCCTTTTATGACCACAGTTTACCCATCATCTTCTGATGGCTACTTCCAACAGGATAACATGCCACATCATAAAGCGCAAATCATCTCAGACTGTTTTCTTGAACATGACAATGAGTTCACTGTACACAAATGGCCTCCACAGTCACCAGCTCCCAATCCAATAGAGCACAGAGGATGTGGTGGAACAGGAGATTTGCATCATGAATGTGCAGCTGACAAATCTGCAGCAACTGCATGATGCTATCATGTCAATATGGACCAAAATCTCTGAGGAATATTTCCAGTACCTTGTTGAATCTATGCCACGAAAGATTAAGGCAGTTCTGAGGGCAAAAAGGTGGTCCAACCCGGTATTAGTAAGGTGTACCTAATAAAGTGGCCGGTGAGTGTATACTTTAAGAAAAAGTAGTTTTGCAGTTTGGTAAACTCTAAAACAAATGCAACCAGTTAACATTAAACACCTGTCATCTGTAATGAATGCAGTCCTGAAGCAGTCCTAGTAAAAACTGGGTAATAGTAGTTAAAAAAATAACATTAGTTAATACATTTTGCATAAACAAAGAAGAAAATAAAGCGGTAAATGTAATTTAAATATCTTCAGCAAACAATCAAATAGCACAAAGAGCTGTTAGCACAAACAAGATCAGCTACATGTTACTGTAAAGTGTTGACGTTTAAAAACTGAACAGGAGTTTTCTCGACCGTTTACCTCAGCACGTCGAGATTCTTTCGAGGAACAGACGTTGGGTGTGTTCCAGAATGCAGGTATGCTACAGTACATACCCGTGAAAGTTTACGAACTTTATGATATCAATAATTGCACAGCCACCGTTTAAGCTGCAGTATGTGTACTAAGAGTGTAGCACATGGCTGAATGATAGTAATGGCACACTTGTTTGTTTCCATGACGACATGTGGAATCAGCGTTCTGTTTAGAATGCGAGTTCTACACGGAGTTGACAGAACTTACACCCAGACGCGGTTTTGAATACAGCATACCTGTTCTTCCAGTAAGCTGCCTTTGATTTCTGAAATAGCCCCTGGTCTTCACGTTTCAGAGTGTGTGCTTCACAGTGCAGGTATTTGTTTTTGTTCCTTCACTGTGTGTGTGTGTGTGCTTTGCTGCAGCACTTGAACTCTCTTGAGTATTTCACTGACTTCTCAGTTGACGCCCGCCTTTTTTTAGACAACGTCACATTGTTATTATTAATGTAGGCCTACACATGAGATCAAAACTAACCATGTTGATTTTGTTACAGTAGCTCACATTGCTAGTTTTGTGGTGAACAGTTCATATGTGTATGTCATTTAGAAAAAAAAGTTTGCCCTTGTAGGCGACGCGGTGGCGCAGTAGGTAGTGCTGTCGCCTCACAGCAAGAAGGTCGCTGGTTTGAGCCTGTGCTGGGTCAGTTGGCGTTTCTGTGTGGAGTTTGCATGTTCTTCCCGCGTTCGCGTGGGTTTCCTCCGGGTGCTCCGGTTTCCCCCGCAGTCCAAAGACATGTGGTACAGGAATTGGGTAGGCTAAATTGTCCGTAGTGTATGAGTGTGAATGAGTGTGTATGGATGTTTCCCAGAGATGGGTTGCAGCTGGAAGGGCATCCGCCGCGTAATACATATGCTGGATAAGTTGGCGGTTCATTCCGTTGTGGCAACCCCAGATTAATAAAAAGACTAAAGCGAAAAGAAAATGAATGAATGAAGTTTGCCCTTGTAATTCTGTTTGTTTCCAGTTAAATTCTCTGATTCGGTCTGTCTGAGGTATTGGGTGTGGTTAACATACTTAACCATGTCTCTCCAATTGTCAGTTTAAACAGCGCTATGAGAACAAACAGAAGTGGTGAGGAGGTGTCTGTTAGGTTGTAATAACTCTCCCAAAACATCTTTTCCAGATCTTACTGAATGAAACGCCTACTTTACTACATCCAATCAGCTCACAGTAGAAAAAAAATATGCCACTGTTATCTCATGTAATGCGTTATTGTAGGAACTACATCACAATATGAAAAAAAAAAAAAGCTTTCGGTTCATGCAGACTTTAAAAGACAGAATATGTCAGATTCATTTCATTAATATATCAAAAAATAAGAGAACAGTGTTACACATCAAGCTGACTGTGTACTTAAAGTATCCCAAATGCTTCGAACAGTGTTCAAATAAAGAGAAATAAGCAATTTTAACAAGTGACTAAGGGTGCACTCACACTATGCTATCCGAACCATGCCCAGGCACGTTTCCCGGTTCATTTGACAAGTGTGAGGGCTCCGAATCAGGCCCAGGTGCGGTTCAGTTGGCGATATTTAACTCATCTTGTCTCTATGTAATGGTCTTTTGAATCTATTAAGCTGCAGTCACACTAGAGTTTGAGCTTGCGAAATTCTGTCGTACGGTGCTGCGAAAAGGAGCGGGATTAAACAAGATGATTAGGCATTAAAAAAGCGAGTGATTGCTCCATGTTTTAAATTTCTGTCCAGAGAGGTCATGTTTTGATCCTGGATTGGTCTCACGCAGTCAAGTGATGCGATTTTGCAGTTCAGAGTTCACCAAGCTTGAACTTTGCACCGCAGCGAAATGCGACACTTGACGCATGACCCTGCGTTTCCGGTCTGACGCATTCGCGTGCGTATGAATGGAAGTCTATGGGGAGAAAAGCCCAGTGGGACCGCAGCTTTACTTGTTCTCAGGTAACGCGTTTTAGCTGAGCACAAAGATAAGTTAATATTTTAATTGATGTAACCACCTCTCATTCTGCACATTTGACTGATTGCTTGCCTTTATTTCCTATATTGTATAAACTTATTGTATTATTGATTACCATTATTGAATATTAATACTGATATTCCCCAAAGAGACATGGTATGTTTCATATTTTTCAATGAAAATGAAAGGAGGCAGTTATGTTGTAGGCTCCGTTTTGTTATAAATATGCACACAGTGAAGATGACGTTCATATAAATATGTAGCTACACGACGCCTCAACATTTTTGGTGTCTGTTAAGTTGCTAATATCAAAATGAAAATAGGCAGTTCCTTATATCATGTTTTCATTTTATTGTTAAGTGAAACAACGTAGCCAGAGTGATGTGAATGACGTTATAAAGTAGCCTAAACTGTTTTTACCCAACATGTCCTCTGGAGCTTGTTTTCCATATCAAACTTGCAAAGTCTGAACTTAGGGAAAGGATGCAAGACTAAAATTTGTGCTCTTAATATTGAGAAAAAGCCCCAATCAGATGTCCAAAGTCCCAATCAGATGTCCAAAGCCCCAATCAGCCTCCGTTTTCGGACGTCTCTGTTTCCTCCCATCCACACTGAGACGGAGCAGCAGCATTTTAAAGAGCCCCTATCATGGGTTTTTTAAAATGACCTTCCATGTAGTGTGTAACACAGCTCTAAGTGAAGTAAAATATCCAGCTAAGGCTTAAAGTGCACAGTGTTTTAAAACGATTGATTCATCTATACAAGAGTCGACTCATAGTGCTTCAAATGAATCGTCTAGATAACGAGTTGTTAGCCGTTTCGGCGTGACGTTAATACAGAACTTAAGCCCCGCCCAATTGTTGCGCACACAAACCTAGGAAAATTGAAACCCTTGGCCCCGCCCACAAACACTGTAGCAAAGAATAAAAGGAAGACGCTGTGCTCAGCTGGATATTATTGGAAGTGTGAGGGAAAGTTAGTGTTATTTTCTCTACTCAAAGATGAAACTGTGCAGAGTCGGTGGTTGAGGTTTATTTTTGCAAAAATACCTCAGCAATATAGCCCCAGCCTTGTGCTGTTCTCGTCATTTTTCTGAAGAGTGCTTCCAGAATCTACACGCTTACAATGGGGGATTCATCGGCCGTTTGTTAAAGAAAGGATCAGAAAAGACTGTTGATGTATGGGACTTTGTCAGAGCTTGACAAGAACTTTATTAGTACACAGTTCATGGATCAGTTTCTTCCTTCATTTCACAAGTGTAAGTAAGTGTGATTAAAATGGCTGCCTCCTTGTTTTCTCTAGCTTGCAAAATATGTATTTTATTGTGTTTTGTTACTTGTAACCACTTGTACTGTATCTGGTTAACTATGTTCTCATATCACGTCTAAAGCCACATTGAAAACGTGCCGCTTTGTTTACGGATTTAAATGCTTTTGTGAGCTCGAATTCCACTTAGGGTTGGGCGATGTTGACCAATTTAGCATCGTACGATGTCTAATGTGAAACATCGCCATGGACGATGGCAGCATCTTCATAGGCGAGGGTGAATAAATTATTTATGAATAATGAATTAATTCATAACGAATTAACTATTTGTAGCCTACCGTTTCAACTACCTGGTCTTTGTTTTACCCATAACCAAATCATAAATAAATAAAGATAAGTTTCACACAAATTACCACCTGTCAATCATTTTTCCGCGGGACTCTGGCATGAATAGGCAGAGTGAGCCGTGTCAGTCATTTATTTGGTGTGGTGGATGGCGTGGGGTGACGCGGACGAAAGTGAGCGGCGCTGGGGTGTCGCGGACGAAAGTGAGCGGCGCTGGGGTGTCGCGGACGAAAGTGAAGAGGGTTGGGGAGTCGCGGAAGAAAGTGAAAATGAACTGCGGACGGGAGGAGGGCGGTTGAGGAGGGAGATCGGTAAAATGAGGTGCAGATTTCAGAGGTTCCGGATCCGGCGTGTTCCGGCACAAATTAAGCCCTGGATAGAGACAAGACTAATTAAATATCACGTTTAACAACTATAGTGAGACACAATCCACTATCATCCTTGATAAACTGTCCGACGTGCACTGTTCTCTGGAGCTCAGATGAGCACGACAGTGTGTGTGTCTGTGGCTGTGTGTGTGGGTGTGGTCACGTGATGTGCGTTTTCAGCGGACGGAGGGCTGTTCAGAAATGCTAGATGAAACACCAGTGTGAACGTGGATCATTTTCGTTCTAAAATGACATTTTAAAACTAAGCTGTATGAGTGTAAACAAGGCCTGAGTGTGTATTTTTCACGAGCGGGTTTGCGACGGGGGCGGGGCGGAGGATTGGCGATGCCGGCTCAGCATCGTGATGGCATCGTCTATCGGTCCAACCCTAGTTCCACTGTCATTTGTTAGGAGTGTTGGCAGGTATGCTCACACATACACTCTGCACTCTGACTACAATATTGTTGATAAGCCGTGGTGGACTTTTCACTCTGTCTCATGCTGAACGCTGTCGACCAATCGCAAAAGGCTGTCATCGGACCAATCAGCGGAGATTAGCATCGCGCTAAGGAGGGTTTGGGAACAAATGAATCGCTGAGCGAATCATATGGGAGTCGCTGGGATAATTAGGTAAAAATAAGTGCATATTATAAGACAATGAAAGTGTTTTTTGACCTTGCATGCGTATCAGCCCGTTGTTGGAGACCCTCAAAACCAAAATATGACCTTTAATAATGCATAATAGGGGCTCTTTAAAACAAAAACGGCTTCTTCGGCACTTCCAAAATGCTCCGTTTTCAAGGCTGAAAAATACTGGTTACGTGTGGACGGAAGGCTTAAAACGTATGCGTTTTAAAACTAAAATGTATTAGTGTAAATGGGGCCTCAGTTGTGTTTGATCAGGGTTGAAGCTAAACTCTGCTGGAAGCTGGAGCTCCAGGAACAAGGTTGATCTATAGCAGGGGTGCTCAATCCTGTTCCTGGAGATCTACCTTCCTGCATAGTTCAGCTCCAACCCTGATCAAACACACCTGAACCAATTAATTAGGACCTGAACAGCACTTGATAATTACAGGCAGGTGTGTTTGATATGGGTTGCAACAGAAATCTGCAGGAAGGTTGATCTCCAGGAACAGGATTGAGCACCCCTGATCTATAGTGTCAAAATGAATATTGAAAGTTTAAATAAATGAACATATTAAAAGAAAAAACATTGTGAGCGCTTTAATATTGTACTCAGCAACTCACTGAAGAAAACACTCGACACCCAATCTTTGTTTAAAATCACTTTTATTTCAAGATTTTTAAACTCATACAGATCGTAAGGCATCTGCACAAAGAACAGTTTCTGCAGAGGTTTAAAAAAATCACTTCCCTCAGATGGTGGACGGGTTTCAAACTAGGTTTGATATAGATGTTTTTTTTTTGTTTTTTTTTTTTTTGGCGTTTTTCCCTTTCCCCGCTTCTCCTTTATTTTTTCCCATTTCTCAATAATCTTAAATTACAGCTATTATATAATTTCATACTCTTGATTTCTTACAGCAGTCAGACGAAAGTGAGAGCAATGACAGAGAAAAAGAGTGTTTAAAATCCATTAAATATGTACATAGAGGCTTCACATCACACGCACACACACACACATGGCAGGCTAAACAGTACTATGGGGGGAGCAGAGCAGAGCACATCCACATGATGTGTTGATGCATCTATTTACAGGTCCCTATTCTTACTACACGATGACTCTAGGTTCTCTCTTATGGCGGCGGTGAATCAATGTGGCTTTGTATTTAAATTTCCATTGGGGTGTTGTTCAGAGAAATGGCTGCTATGAATGAATCATGATGAGACAAGTCCTAAAACCTTCATAAACCTTCAGACGAGCACAGTTTTCCTACCCTGACCCACCTGTAAATCACAGGGTCAGTGAAGGTCTGTATTCGCTGAACTACACACTCACACACACACGCACTCATCCAGGACGAGTGTAAACTGGATGAGCGAAAGGGGCCTGGTTAAATCTCAGTGGACGGCACATGGGGGATGAGGCAAAATGGACGTGATGGACATGAAAAGGGACGGGTTTGAGTGAGAGGAACTGACATCGTGCGTCTCCTGCAATGATCAGGCTATTTCTGCACATTGACCCGGAAGGTGACGCGGCCCAGGAACTTGTCGCGGTCATCGTTGTTGAGCAAATCCGAACCCTCCACCCTACACTCCACTGTGTGCTCGGTGTTATAATCATTCTCTCCCAGCATCAGCTTCACGGCTACAAGTGGCTGGACGTAGTTTTTCTAATGGAGAGAAGCAAAAAGCAGAGAAATACAATGAGAAAACACTTGTTAAGGCCCAATCCCAATTCTATTTTAGTACCCCTACCCCTAGGCCCTTGAAACAGAGTGTGGAGAAGAAGGGCTTAAAAGTTTACCCCTAAGACATCAGACACCACTACAACACCCGCACACTTCATCGTATGATGATGTGAGCTCGTACTTGATATGAGATCGATGATGGCGACTGCTGTAGTAATTCCAGTTGTGTTATTCTTTGGTATTTATCTTCAGGAAATCACTGAAGGCAATGATATCATGTTATCATAACAATATAATGTGGCGATAAGATCGTAACTGTACTGTGCATTTACACAGGGGCCATATTCATCTATGTAAACACACCAAAACATTAACATTATACCAGACACTGCTCATTTCCAGCCCCTAGACTTCTGACAGAGGATTCGAGTGTCATCGGCTTTAGCGTCAACGCTTGATGGAGGGCGTGTCTGAAGTTGGGGCTGACGCGATCATCATAGCAGCGTCAGCCAATGAAGTCCGCAATCGGCTACTTTCTGAGCTGGGGTATTTGCATACTTGGCACTTTAAAAGTTGAGAAATTACCAAAGCATCAAAGGACCCACAATTCAGTTCGGCAACGCATGACATCACCCATTCAAAGTGAATGGAAAGCGTTGACGCCCCGTGTGAATAGGGCATAAGGGGTAGAATTGGGATTGGGCCTAAGTGTGACGTCACGCAAAGCGACTTCTGGATTCAAGTGCCATTTCAAACTGTATAGGGAGGTTCATCAAATGGTATTAATAAATGTTTACAAAGTGATGTAATACTTTCAATAATCATGATTGCAATATATATTCATGCCTAATTTCAGATGGCCAGAAAGTGATTAATTTTTTATAAATTGTTCAAATATTGGTGTCTGTGATGCAGCAAGTCCAGAGACTGTTGTGTACACCACGATTTTATATCAAATTCACTTTAATGTGTGGTAAGACTAAAAAGTGGTCATAAACCACTATTTTCTCACTTCAAATGAGTAGCGGCTTGGTAACAGTAGTCCACTGAATATTAAGCAAACCCATGGGGTAATTACAATTCATGTCACCACCTCAGCTTTACTTTATTATCAAATATTTTAACAGCATGTCGTCAGTTATTCCTTATGTTAATCATGCAATCAGAGCAAAACCAATCAATTAGAAATTATTTTACATTACATTTTATAATCATCATATGTTTTTAAAATCACTAATATGAAGAAAGACAGTACAGTATGATTGTTAAAACAATTATTATACCTTAAAGGCAGGGTAGGTGGTTTGTGCAAATGGGTTACGTCATTATCGCATTTACAGTGTGCAAACTGAGTGAAAATGGAAGGTGCACAACAACACCAAACATTCCTTCTAAAAGTGGCACAGGCATGTGCATGAGAAAACAGTAATCTGACTCTCTCTCTTGTGTTGACATTTGAAGCTGCCTATGCATATTTCTGTGTTTTGGAGGAGGCATGGCTTTGCCGAGTGATTACGCAGAGAGAGCATTGGGCTTTCAAAACTAGCTTGCTATTAGCCTACCTTGCTACCGTACCTTTTTTAGTGCTTTTTAATATTTTACATCTCTTACATCTCACACACTCTTGTTCTGTACATTTATACAGTGGCATGAAAGAGTGTTTCCCCCCTTTCTGATTTCTTTTTTTGCATGTTAGTCACATTTTAATGTTTCAGTTCAGCAAACAAATTTAATAATTTAGTTAAAGATAACACGAGTAAACACGTTATGCAGTTTTAAAATGAAGGTTATTATTAAGAGAAACCAACATACAAAACTACATAGCCACCTAAAAAAAGTGCCCCCTAAACTTAATATCTGGTTGGGGTGTTCTTAGCAGGATCAAGGAGGAATTTTGGCCCACTCCTCTTTGCAGAATTGTTGTCATTCAGCCACATTGGGAGGGTTTTTGAGCATAAACCACCTTTTTAAGGTCATGCCACAGCATTTCAATTGGATTTGGATCAAGACCTTAACTAGGCCACTCCAAAGTCTTCATTTCGTTTTTATTCAGAAGTGGACTTGTTAGTACTTTGGATAATAGTTCTGCTGCAGACACCAAGTTTACTTCATCTTGAGGTCACCAAACGATGGCTGGACGTTTCCTTCAGGATAATTTGGTACACAACAAAATTAATTTATCGCAACAAGTTTTCCAGGTTCCTGAAGCAGCAAAACACCACAGACAATCGCATTTTACTCTGAAATGCAGTGTTACTTTTACACCACACATAATGAGACACACCTCCTAAAAATTTCAACTTCTCTCCTGTCAGTCCACAGAGTATTTACCCAAAAGTCTCAGGGATCATCAAAAAAAAAAAATTCTGGCAAAACTGAGAGGAGACTTTATATCCATTTTGCTGAGCTGAAGTTTTAGTCATGGATCTCTGCCATGCAAATATTTTTCTCTTATGGTGGAGTCATGAACACTCACCTTTCTTATGGTGGAGTCATGAACACTCATCTTTCTTATGGTGGAGTCATGAACACTAACTTTTCTTATGGTGGAGTTATGAACACTCATCTTAACTGAGGCAAGTAAGTCCTGCAGTTCTTTGGATGTTGTTAAAGGGTCTTTGTGACTTCTTGGATGAGTTGTCGTTGGCTCTTAGAGTAATTATGGGTCTCCTAGGAAGGTTCTCCACTGTTCCATATTTTAGCTCTTCATAGGTAATGGCTCTCACTGTGGTTCACTGCAGTCACAAAGCTTTAGAAATGGTTTTATACCCATTTCCAGATGGGTAGATCTCAATTATTATCTTTCTCATTGTTTTAGAATTTCTTAAGAATCTCAGCATGATGTCTAGCTTTTGAGGATGTTTTGGTATACTTCACTTTGTCAGGCAGGTTCTATTTAAGTAATTTCTTGACTGCGAACAGGTGTGGCAGTAATCAGGCCTGGGTGTGGTTAGAGAAATTGAACTGCGGTGTGATAAACGAGTTAAAAGAGGGAGGGGGCAAACACTTTCACACAGGCTTTTGTAGTTTTGAATTTTGCTTTCCCTGCATGATGTGTTTTCTTGTTATCTTTGACTAACATTTAAATTAGTTTGATGATCCGAAACATCAAAATGTGAAAAACATAAAAAGAAATCAATAAGGGTGGGGATGGGGGAGGATAAATAAATGTCAATTTTCGTTGTTAAATGGCAATCAGACCAATACCGCTCTTATTTATTATTATTATTAAATATATTTAATTTAATAAATTTTCCTTTGTCATGGCATTCACATAAAAACACTTAAGTAAAAATATTAAAATGTAATTTCAGTTTTTAAGTAGGCATCTTTCATTATGCATCTTTGTACACAATTATTACATTTGAAACAAACATATAAACAGCACGCATCCACTTAGATTTGCACGTAATGATTTTGCTGTATGATACTCACATGCAATATCTTGCCATAATAGGGAAAGTAGCTCTTGTCGATTTTGCCCTCGTCAGGGTAAAGCTGCATCTGCAGGGTACCTTCACCCTGCATCAGGAGAAACCAGCACAATACATCAGATCAGACTGCAGCACTTCACCGACAATGTGTGTCATGTGACTCATGTGCAGTTGCCAGTAGCAACAGACTGCCCTGACATCACTCAAACTGATGATGACAAAGAAAAATACCCCCCACCCCACCGTTAAAAGACATCAGATGTTACACACAAACCCATACTGAAAAGATGATTTGCGCAAAGTACATTTGTGATCACCCTATAACACATACAGGATTTACTGTATATGAACACACACATGAACCCATAACTCTCTGCTCGCAGTCCATCACAGTCATACTGTATTTCCAGCAGCAGCAACAGTGGCAGCAGCAGCAGGAAGCAACAAACTGTTTCCAGGGCGTAGGAACAGTTCCTGGGAGTTCTAGTCCTTATGTGCATTCAATAACTGGTTCATCTTTCAATAAGTGAACCCGAATGAGATGATTTGCTGAAAGCTTTTGAAATGGCTTGTGTATCTAGGGATAGGTCAGAGAGATGCATGCTCGCAGACAAGTGTTGTCCAGCGAAAAACAGAATACAAACGATCCAGTTTTAGTCATTTTAAAAGCATCATTAGGCTTGAGACCATGATTCGTGATTTAATAATCAAATTCAGTCGAAGAATGTAATTATTAAGAATCAGCACAGAAGCTGGAAAACATGCAGTGTTTCAATAGTTGCTTTCACACTTCTATTGCTGTAGATGTTCAGCAGATTTTGCAGTTTTGTAATCATGAACAGACTAAATGCAGATTAGCTCCAGCAATTTGCAGCTCTGCATTGATTGTTTGTGTAAACTTGTTTCCTCAATCCTGGTCCTTTCAGTCTCTTTCTTGCGGTGGAGTCATGAACACTCACCTTTCTTATGGTGGAGTCATGAACTATCACCTTTCTTATGGTGGAGTCATGAACACTCACCTTTCTTATAGTGGAGTTATGAACGCTTACCTTAACTGAGGCAAGTAAGGCCTGCAGTTTCTTTAGGTGTTGTTATGGGGTCTTTGTGACCTCCTGGATAAGTTGTTATTGCCTGTTGTGGTAATTATGGTCAGCTAAGTAGGTTCTCCTCTGTTCCTTATTTTAGCTATTCGTAGATAATGGCTCTCACTGGGTCGCTGCAGTCCAAAGCTTTAGAAATGGCTTTATAACCTTTTTCCAGACTGGTAGATCTCAATTATTATCTTTCTTATTTGTTTTAAAATATCTTTGGATCCCAGCATGATGTCTAGCTTTTGAGGATCTTTTGGTCTACTTCACTTTGTCAGGCAGGTTTAGGAAGTGATTTTTTTGATTGCAAACAGGTGTGGCAGTAATCAGGCCTGGGTGTGGCTAGAGAAACTGAACTCTGGTGTAATAAAAGTTAAAAGGGGGATTCTGTGTGTAACCTAGTGTTTCCTCAATACGGGTCCTCACGCCTGCCCCACTTCTTATCTTTCTCTTTTCACATCAAGTGTTTGTTTGAATTCAAAAACAAGCGCCTTGCAAAGTGGACTCCATAGGATGTTCCCTTATTGAAAAGAACATGTATGTTTCATTCCAATGGCTTTTCAGTGTGTGATATTTAAATTTAGGATTGTATTTATTTACAGAGGCATATTATGTCACACCTGTCTAGTACGACGATGCTGCAGGCAACGATGTTGTGGAAACACATGAACAAATATTTCAAAGTGAAATAAAGATTTCTCGTGCCCCAGTAGAACGCAACCAAGAAGAAGGCATTCGGAAAGATTGCACAATGCATAGTGAACACATATCATGCACAGACCGGAATTGAGGAACGCTGGTGTAAACAAAAATGCACTTGTTTGTTTTCAGTTACATTCTCAGATTAGGTCTGTCTGAGGTACTGGGTGTGGCTAACATATTTAACCATGCCTCTCCAACTGTCAGTTTTGACAACAAAAATGGTGAGGAGGAGGTGTCTGTTAGCTTGTAATAACTCTCCTGAATCTCTTTTCTCGATGTTTCTGAATGAAATGCCTACTTTACTACATCCAATCAGCTTGCAGTAGAAAAAACAAGTCACACCCACTGTTTACTGATATAATATTCCGTTTCTCTAGGAACCGTCACAATATGAAAAAAATGGTCTCAGTTTCCAGATTATGTGGACTTTAAGTTAAATAAATCTCACTATCGAATCGAATTTGATCTGCAATTCAGCTTCAAAACAGCTCCTTCTTGTGGACATTTTTGTAGTCACTGTGGCATTTATCATGCAGCTCTTTGTGTTCAAACACCAATAAAAACATTCCTCTTGCCTCGATGCATCTTATTCATTATTAGGAATGTGCGCTGGGCTACACCGTTTTGTGCATGAGCACCACCAAGTGGTGTTTACTGTAATTTCAGCATCTCCATCTTATTTACATAAACAAAAGTGTTAATCTCATTGATCAACCAGTTAAATGAGATTTGGAAACAGCAAACCAGAATGATGATTTTTATCATTTGTTTTTTAAACATGATTCCTTAGCGCCTGTCGTTTACCGCCGGCATCCTTTGTTTAATCATGAGACATTAAGCATAATCAAATATTGTTACTTTTTACTTTTTGTACCAAACCTAAAACCGCAGTTTTTGTGTACTGTTATTTTTTTTTGTTTGAGCCGTACTGTTTACTGAATTAGTTGTGCAACTGAGACCAGCTAGCAAAATGCTTCACCTACTCCTACTCCCATGCAAAGAATCGCTAGGTTTAATCCCAGCTCATACCAGGTTGGGTGCAGTAGGACCGGTGGGTTACATGTGGGGGCTCATCCGGGAAGAGAGTGAGGTTTAAGGGGGTGAGTGTAACAGAGGCCAGTTAGCAAAGTGCTATGTTGGTAAACCTTAATCCTCTGACCTCTGATGCTGCGTTTACACCAGACGCGGAAGAAGCGTTAAGCGCGAGTGATTTACATGTTAAGTCAATGACGTGAATAGACATCCTGCAGCGCGATACGCACAAATCACGCAGCGCGAATGAAGCGGTGCGGGTTGAGCGGTTTGCACGATTGATGTGCTTTATGTGTGTTTCGCGCAAATTGCTCAAGTTAGAAAATCTTAACTTCAGCGGACATTCGCGCTGCATTAAGCAATCAGGAGCCTTCTCTTGTTGGGGCGTGCTTATGACATCGCGCCTGTTGTTGGTGTCCTGGGGGGAAATCCTCCTGCCGACACTGGACAACAGTTGATCAAACTGGGCTCGGCTCAGTCGGAAGCACCGGTGAAAGCCTCCATCATCCAGGTTAAATTTCCGGAGGAGTTTATGATCTCACAGAGCTGGGTGCACCTCTGAAAGGATCTAGTTGACTGAGACGCTGTCGACTGAACGAATCGACGCTGTTTTTCAGCCTTCATAAAGCACATAAACACAGCTATTCTCTCAATAAAATCAATGTTATCCATTTAGCATTAAAGCTACAGTCACCAGGCAGACAGAAGCCCTTCCCATCACGCGAATCAGCGTCTGTTGTGAAGTGAATTTAATGAGCAAATGAAGCAAGTAAACAAAATGTTCACCTGTCTATTTACACACGATTTATCCACGTGTTCCACGTCTGGTGTGAACACAGCATAAAGATGCTCTAGCGACAGATGCTAGAGGCCATGGTCTTTAGCCTCCTTGTTGGAGCAACCGAATCCCATACAAAGAATTGCTGGTTCAATCCCAGCTCAGACTGGGTTGGGTGTAGTAGGACCGGTGGGTTGCAGTTATGTAAAAATGGTTTTATAAACTATTGTGTCAAATAGTCTGTTCACAATATTATGAACATGGCCTATTGTCTAGCCAACATACTTTTATAATGAAAACCATTTCTGAAACTATTCTACACCAGTTTAATGCCGTTTTGATTATGCATTTATCAAGCAGCATCATAATATAAGAAACACAACAGTCAGTTGCCTAAATGTACAACAGATGTGGAAATATCAGGTCAAATTAATACACCAGTTTAATGTGTCAAAGTCCCATTGAAACACTGCAAAGTTTCTATTAGTGAAAGTTTTAGTAAGAAATGGCAAGATTAAAACATCGGTAACCATTGCATAATTGGACAGCAAAAGCGTTCAGAGGACACAGAGTTCCTAAGAAGCAGAGGGCACTTCCTTGTGTCCGCTGTATACCTTCAAGGGTCACATGGATGAGAGGTCTCAGAAAAGTCACGAGGTACAAAAATGGCAAAACGATAAGGGCAGTAAAGAAGTTCTCATGGGGCAAGTGCAATACAGGGCAGGTCTGGCAGGAATGTCTCACATCTGTAGCATAGAGAACTACTTGAAGGAAGCAAACAAGGGTGCAGCATTGCATAACTTGTCCCTGATATCGGTTAAGTGTTTGCGGACAGTGTTTGTAAGAATTCGTAACTTAGTTCTGAGGTCAAAAGACAATGTTTAGCAAGAAAAAAAATTGTACTATTCAATATAATCAATTGAAATACCTAAAAAGCCATGAATTTGACTCTTATGTGAGGCAGAATCCCATGAGCAAAATGCCCTGTTTACCCCTGATATGGTGATGCTAATTTGTGTGCTAAATAAGCATTTTAGCGTAAACATCTTTGTGGTCTGAACAACCCTTACATCGTTTCATGTTTACAAGAGATCAGGAAACCACCAAAAGTTTGGTATCAAATTGTAGCATTAACACTGGAACCAACCAGAATTCTAGAACCACTAGAATGGCCATAGCAGTAATTTTGACTGTTCATGTAAGACTGTACTAAATTGATGTCATATATACAATTGAATCTGCTATTGAGATTTTAGAAATAAGATTTGAGTGTCTGTCGTTATATTTAATAAAGTCCTTACAATAAATATACAATAATTTTTTGCCAAATACTGTAGCCTATTTGTGTACAAGCAAAGACTATAGAATGCACAAGACATGTCACTTGTATAGTTTTAAATGGGGGAAAAGTGTAATGGTCAGTATGGCGAATGAAGCCCCACCTACTAGTACAGGAGCCAATCAGGAATCACTTTTGACTGAGAATTCTCCAGAGGACAGGCTTGGACTAGACGCAAGTTTCTGCAGATTTTATGTGATTCGAACGTTTAAACATGAAACTAAAGAGACAGTTGTTTAATTTTATAGGTGATTCCTAATATTCCTAATTCCTAAATTGAATCGTAAGCTTGGCAGGCAATTTTGTAGAATTTAATGTTTTCCCATTCAAACGGAATACCTGAGCATAATGCCCGAGAGGCGTTTCAAGGATGGCCTCTGAGTGAAAGTACTTGCCTTAAACGGACTTTGGTACAAGTAATTAGACATTGCCAAAGGTGCGCACATGACTTTGTTCAGCAAGTGGGAGAGCATCGTTTTTAAATCACAATGAATACGTTGCATTCGAAAGAGAAGTAAAGTTTTATTTTTGTTAGCAGGAGATTACTAGGCAGCAGAGGCACGCATATTCAAAGGTACGGGAAAAAGTAGTGGACACAAATACATGTAGTCAATTTGACCTTTGTGGCAATTCAAGGTAGAAATACTCAGAACTCCTAAATATGTATTAAAATAACAAATGTTGGAATTAAATACAGTATAAACACATTTAGTCAGGGTACAATAGTTATATGGGTTTTCATTCATTCATTCATTCCTTTTCATTCGGCTTAGTCCCTGATTTGTAAGGGGTCACCACAGCAGAATGAACCGTCACCTTATCCAGCACGTTTTACACAGTGGATGCCCTTCCAGCTGCAACCCAGTCCTGGGAAACACCCATACACACACTCATTCACACACCACTCATACACTATGGCCAATTTAGTTCATCCAATTCACCTGTAGCGCATGTCTTTGGACTGTGGGGGAAACCGGAGCACCCGGAGGAAACCCACGCGAACATGGGGAGAACATGCAAACTCCACACAGAAACGCCAACTGGCCCAGCCAGGACTTGACCCAGAGACCTTCTTGCTGTGAGGCGACAGTGCTAACCACTGAGCCACTGTGCCACCATTATGGGTTTTATTGTAACAAAAGTTATTAAATTACAAAATGCTCAAAATGACTGCATCGGTAGTTCTTGTGTCAAGTTTGGTGTGAGCAATTAATAGCAAGTCATCAGGATATGATGAATGTAAAGTGAACTACTTGTAGATTTTATTGTTGTAATATCATTTTGTGTATAAGTGGGTTTGACTAGAATAAAGTTATAAAGTAGGCATGGGACGATAACCGTTTTAAAGGGATATACTGCGGTTTGGAAAGTCAAGGTTTTAAAACCACCCAAATTTTCTGCCATATCGTTCCTAAGGTATGTGTAAGTTTTTTTTTTTTTCGTTTTGTTTTAAGTATTTTTGAATAACAGTATCTCCAGCAGATATGCAAAAATGCCATTTTAAATTGTAATGAAATCTGTGTTTTTTTAAACAAATGAAGACAGCAGAAGTGAAGGATTCATTTGAATTATTTAGCCCGACATGTTTACTGCTTTAAAATATATTAAATGCTTGTTCAACGATGTTCAATGGGGACAAAAAGTTTTTGTTTTTTACCCAGACATTTAAAAAGACTATATTTCAGAGCAGTAATCACAATACCGTGAAACCGTGATATTTTTATCTGAGGTAATTATACCATCAGAACATTATAGCAGCCCATGCCTATTATAAAGTGGGCCATAACTGACACTGTTAGTCTAAAGCAAGGGTTGCGTAATCCTGCTCCTGCAGGGCCACCTTCCAGCAGAGTTTAGCTCTAGCCCAAATAAATACAAATAAACCAGCTTATCAGGGTCTCCATGATCACTAGAAAGTCACTTCTGGGCTGCTGAGATAAACTGTGGGAAACTGGCCCTCCAGGAGCACAATTAAACAATCCTGGTGCAAGGTATTGTTACTCAAGACTACTCCAACAGAGTTAGGGTTTTAAAATCTCCACACTTTACCATTCAGAGAAAACAGTTGACCGAATGGAAACATTTTACTGGGCCTGATAATCAACAGTTCAGAGCACTCTGCCATTTCAACTGCAATACCCCATCTACAGTTGAAATCACAATCATTAGCCCTCATGTGATATATTTTTTTCTTCTTTTTCAAATATTTCCCAAATGATGTTTAACAGAGCAAGGCATTTTGCAGTTTTCCTATAAAATCCTTTATCTGGAGAAACTTTAAATATCACTGAATACTAGTATGTTGAAAAATATCTAGTCAAATATTATGTACTGTCATCATGGCAAAGATAAAAGATCAGTTATTACAAATTAGTTAAAAACTATTGTCCATGGGGACTAATAATTCTGACTTTACCTAACCCGAACCAAAATGTTAATATCAGGAGTAAACAAGGCTTTAGGGGTGGCCCACCACTATGGTTTTTCTACCAAGACACGGTGCTACATTGGTCAATGGCTGGGGATCTGAAGGTATACATCATTTCTAGAATGAGGGCAGTTAAAAGCACCAAAGACAAAGCAGTACAGGAGAGAGGCAGCAAAGAGATGGAAAAAGCCCGGGGCAAGGACCCTGGGGAAACAATGGGGGGGCTGGGGCCCGACATCTTACCCACCATTAAAACTGCTGGCCCTATAGGCAGCGTGGAGAGAGACCAGATACAAACAGATGTGTGAAAACGCAAGATGGAAACACTCGCACACATTAATTCAGACTGGCACCGTCATTTCACACTCATTCTGAGACTGAAGTACTCGAGAGTACAAAATTTGAAGTGGGAATTACCTTTACTGTGCAGGCAATATGTGGGTCTCCTCGTGGCTTAAGCCCGATAACCTGTAAACAACAAGAAACATGTACAATGAACAAACATGCTTGGATAATGACTCAATTTTAACAGCAGTTGATGTGCAGATATCTTGATCTTATGGATTTCAGTTTTGGACAAGAATGCAATGCAGACAGAATTGGAAGTTTTTAAATTGTGCTCACATTTCTAATTAATTTCTATTGGTTCAAATAAAGCGAACTATATATTTAGTCATGGTCTGCAGAGCACTTAGGCAGACATTACTGAACACAATGGTGGCATGAGGAAATTCCAAAACCTGATTTATATCTTGCGATACAATCCATCAAAAATTAGGGATGCACCGAATATTCGGCCACTGAAAATGGCACAAAAGTCCTTTTTCGGAAAGATTTTTATTACCAAAACAACACGGCTGAAACAATATGTTGTGATGACGCAAACAGATAACCACTGCCTGGACGTGCTTGTCTGAACGGCGCTAGGTGCGCCTATTCCATCTATTTGGATCCTCTGCACGTCATCGCGACTGATCGATCCATGATATAAACATCATTACTTGCGGAAATAAAGCAGCGTCCACACGGAATAATCCAGACCTCGATGGATGCGAAGAACACGCAGAGAGACTGCGCAGGAGAAAGAGATCATAGATGACCCCATGGATGAAGCCAATTATGATATGGGGATGGTTAGGAAAAATTTGACCAGGATGCCGGGGTTAAACCCCTACTCTTTTTCAAAGGACATCCTGGGATTTTAATGACCACAGAGAGTCAGGACCTCTGTTTAGCATCTCATCCGAAAGGCGGTGCTCACTGAGCAGTATAGAGTCCCTTTCACTATACTGGGGCAATAGGACCCACACAGACCGCAGGTTGAGCGCCCCATGCTGGCCTCACTAACGCCACTTCCAGCAGCAACATAGCTTTCCCATGTGGTCTCCCATCCAGGTACTGACCGGTTGCAGCCCTGCTTAGCTTCAGTGGGCGACCATGTGAGAGTTGCAGAGACCTAGCTGCCGGTTTATAGTAAAATATAGAAACCACAAAATTAACTAAATTAACATTTTATTCGATTTTTAAAACTTTAACATTAATTCATGCAATTGCTAATGCCTTGGTTATAGTAAGGTTAGTACACAGCCATAGCTATGAATGGAATGATGCTAATAATAGACAATTTATTTCGGTGTTTTGGTTTTCGACCTTGCTTTCCTCTTTTTTAGTTTTCTGGTTCAGCCAAGAATTTTCATTTTGGTGCATCCCTACCAAAAATCCAAAACGATGCTGTGATCTGGACTGAACGCACTCATTGTGCGTATGTGTCTACATATTGTGTATACATGTTATATAATTGCATGTGCTTTTCAATGCACCTTTCTGTGTGGTCGGATCATGACAACTTGTAATACCACTCCTGTTTTTTTGCTTTCATATTCAAGTTGAACTGAGTTCATTTGAAAGCAGATCAAAACTCATTTTCCCTCTTTTTTAGGGATGTCTGTGGCCTTGTTTTGCTAACCAGTGTCCGGTTGGCAGGGTTCACACTTATGAACTGCACAAACATTTTTTTATTGAATTAAACCTGCCAAGTGTGAACACACCCTTTGTGTCCTTGCATGAGCACCATGGATAAATCAGCCACAAGAACATATGCTAACAGCTAGCCTGTGGTTTAAACAGTAGGTGATTTCCTGAGGAAAGAGTTAAAAACCATAACTCACTCGATTCATCTTGACTAGGATGCAAGGGTTGCCCTCTGAATAACCAAAAGTGGTATCACTCAGTCCAGAGCACTGTCGTAACAGACTTCTCTTGAACTGGCAAGCCTTCTTTTCCTCAACATCGTCTTGCTCAAGGTACATCCCCTCCTGACAGGGTTTATTTGCTTCCTGCAGACTGTCATTGTAGTCTGTAGTAAGACAAGAGAAGAAATAGATAGTCAGGACATTGTTAAGCTGGAAATCTTCAGCAGTTGTTTAATTATGTGCTTAAGATGTTTAAAAGTGTGGCTATTTTAAAAATCTTTAAATATTGGAAATAATATCCCTAAAGGAATAACAATACAGTGTTGGAGAATTTCCAAAGTTGATTTAGGACATGTCAAAGAATCAATATATACTCATTTGACAGCAAAGGTGCTCAAACTCGGTGTCCTGCATAGTTTAGCTCCAATTTCCTTCTACACACCTGCCTAGAAGTTTCTAGTACAGGGGTCACAAACTCTGTTCCTGGAAATCTAGCTTCAGCTCCAACCCAGATCAAACACACCTGAACCAATTAATTAGGACCTGAAACAGCACTTGATAATTTCAGAAAGGTGTGTTTGGTCAGGGTTGCAACTAAAATCTGCAGAAAAGTAGATCTCCAGGAATAGAGTTAGGCTGCGTCCAAAACCGCCTAATACTCAGTAGCTACTGCATTTGAATTTAAACGTACTACTCGGCCATTAGAGTATGTAAAGTATATTCTATACAGTAAGAATGTGAGCAGTATGAATGGAACTCGGACATACTACATCTGCCTATTTGTCATGATCACGTGACCTACCCTCGTCAGTTGCATCACTTCAATTCATGAATTCTCTCGCGGGGCATCATGGGATAGCGTAGCTTCCATCCGATGCGCACTTCAGAATCTCGCCGGAAGTAGTAGTACTTCTCACATACCGTTTCAAATTCTATGAATTCGGACATACTACTCAGCTCGCATACTGATTTTAGCGTGCTTTATAATATGGAAGTATGCATTTTCGGACGCAGCCTTGGTGACCCCTGTTCTAGTAAACCTATAAAAAGCTTGATTACCTGGTGCAGGTGTGTCTAATTGGGGTTGGAACTGGGAACAGGACACTGGCCCACCAGGATCATGTTTGGGCACCCCTGCTTCACAGTTTGTGCTTGTTTACGTGCATGTATACGTATATACTTAAATGCATACACACACAGTCCTATCATAGACTAAAATGTACAAGACTCTCAGTTCTGATTGCATGTAAACCTTAAATGTGAGTCACTTATTTATTCATTAGTAATCTACTAATAGCAATAATACTCTAGTAATAGCACAAAAAGCTGCTAACAATTTTCATAGGTGACAAACAGTTACCTAATTCAAGTAAATGTATCCATTAAAACTGACATTATTATGTTGATCACATTCCAAGAATCTAATCAGGGGGTACACATGACATTTCATGTACTGAGAGATGCAAATTGATGAATAGAAAATAGTATAGATTAATACCACTACCAAATATATAACTTTTATAATGTTATACAGTGTAATTTAATTCCTCTCGCTGTCATGCAAAATATCTGATTCACTACCCACTCCTCCTGACTTCTTAAGTAGAGCAGTTGCTTGGCCCAAATATGACCTTGATGAGCAACAGTGATAGAAATACTCCCACGTAAGTAAACTTCCCTTGAACTAAATTTCACCCCTTATGCTATTTTTTTTGCAAATATTTATTTGTTTTACCCATCACCCTCCAGACATAAATAATGTTTGCTGTTCCTGAAAAGAGCCAGAGTCTTGAAACTGTGCCCTTGAAAGCTCAAAACACCACATAAACATGGCTTTGGTCTGGATGTAAAAGCTCAGTCCTATACATGTGGTCTTGGATTTTGGTCTTATTTGTACTTGGTCTCATTTGTATGAGATTTTACCTTATTCTTTACCTCATCTCCTGGCTCTGAATGGCTTTTTGGCCTCTTAAAATAGTTTGCTCATTGTCAGAATTTTATCTTGTCTTGTTTTGATCTGACTCTAGTACTTGGAAGGCCAATAATGGATTGGGGTTTAGACCATCTGTTGCTCTGGTCTAAGGTCTTACATTGGAAGTTAGACGGGCTCAGTCCTAGAGATGTGGTCTTGCATTTTGGTCTAATTTGTACTAGAAGGGATTTTACCTATCGTACAAATTTTACAAGTTTTTATGAGTGTCCTGGTCTGAACGGCTTCTTGGCCTCTTAAAGTGAACTGTTTGCTCATAGTTTGGATTGTATCTTGTCTTGTTTTGCTCTGGGTCTAGTCCTTGGAAGGCCAATAATGGGTTGGAGTTAATACCATCTCTTGCTCTGGTCCAGGTTTTACATTGGAGGTTAAATGGGTCTTGGTATTGGGGAGGGCTGATGTTGGACTGTCTTGAAAGTTCAAGTACTCGTGTGGGTTTCAATCTGGTACTCAGTTAAAATGTCTGGCAATATATTGTCTAGGTGCTAGAAGATCTAGACTTGTTCCTACAGAGGCCTAATATTATCCTGTGCCTTGAAAAGTCTGATACTGATTTGAGTTTTATGCAGTCTGCTATTGGGTTGAGTCTGGTTTTTGAGAGCTATACAGGATTAGATCTTGGGTTGGCCTATAGGTAATCTAGTAATCTAGTTTGCTTATCATAAACAATCATGCAACACAAACCACGTGGACTCTCTCATGCTGATAGTGACTCGGGTAGTGACAATTCTCTCGAACCAATCGGTAATTACTTATGTGTATACTTGACGATCTTCAGATGGCCTAGACCACGGATTACCAACCCTGTTGCTGGAGAGCTAACTTCCTGCAGAATTCAGTTCCAACCCTGATCAGTCACACCTGAACCAATTAATAGGACCTGAAGCAGCACCTGTTAAGTAGAGACAGGTCTATTTAGTCAGGGGGCAACTGAAATCGGCAGGTAGGTAGCTCTCCAGGACCAGGGCTGGTGATCCCTGGCCTAGATATTAAGGAGGCTTAATTTTGGTCCCTGTTGATTTGGGATTTGGGCAGGCGCTGATTGGAGTGTTGGAGGGTTTGGCCATGACAAGTCTGGGTATTAGAAGATCTAGTTTTAGTCAGAGTCTTTGAAAGGCCTAAAATTGGACTCTGTCCTGGAAGGTCTGGTAATGCTTTTTAAAAAGGTTTAAGTCAGTCTGGGCCTTGAAAGGTACACTGGTTTGGGTCTTGCCCGTTACAGGTCTCAGCTCTGGTGTTATGAGAATTTAGCGCTGTTCTGAATCATTGTTGGTCAATATATTTAGGCAGGCCTAACTTTGGTCTCAGCCTTAAAAGGTTTGAGGTCAGGAGCCAGGTGCTTAGCAGAGTTGGGTCTTAGCTCCAACTTCAGGTCCTGAATGGATGACCTCCACTGATTAGGTTAGGACCATTTGTCGCCATGTTTAGCATTACTTTTGTACCAATATAGGGCATGATATAAAGGGTTAAGGTACTAAAGAAATGAGAAGACTCACTCTGCAGGAAGGCCTCCAGATGCTGCACATACTTGCTGTATTGCTGAGGAATAGATCGGTTAAATCCAATATCCAAGGACCTTGGCCTGATCATCAGCCCTGTGGATAAAAGATGCCAAGCAGACATTTATTATACAAATTAACACAGATAATAGAAACATGTGTTAGCAAAACATGTTTTTCTATTAGTGGAGGATACTAGCCAACATTTTAGATGGAAATTTAAGTTTTTTTTCTTTCTGAAAACTTCTGAACTTTCTGAAATCTAAATTTGATGCATGTGTGCTCATTGTCTCAGTGCATCTTCAGGTCGTAATCGATGTGCAGTCATGCTCATTAACATGTGCCTTAAAATCTTGCTTTGAAACATTTAATGCACTGATAACTGGAGACACGAAACTGCAGCTTGTCTGAAATGATGTCCAACTGTGTCTGTTCTGAGAACATTCTGTTACTAAAAGATCTCGGGAAAGGTGGGGGCAGCTCAGGGAGGGAGGAAAGAGAAAGATCAGTGGGAGGAATAAATTGACACTTGGGGATGGATGAATGATAGAGAGAGAGAGAGAGACCTGTGAGCTGTATCTCACTTTGCCGGGTTTAACAGCTCTCATAATTGAGCAAGAGGACAGAATTGGAGCGCTCTCATCTCAACCACTGTACACAAGTGTGTGGGCTGTATGTGTGTGTGTTTGTCTGTGTAGGAGTTAAATGGATGGAGGTAATGGTAAAAATAGCACAGAATAAAATCACATCAGCTAAATGGCATCTCTACTGCAAATTATGTCTATTCCATTACTCTCCATGGTATTTATACAGATCAAAAATGGTGTTCATGAAAGGGTTTAGAAATCCCAAAAGACATTTCCGAAGTAATTACATGAGCAGATAAATAAGTCTTAAAGGGGAGACATTGGGATTTACACAATGCATTAAAAACACATTTCCGAAACTGACTATAATCATATCAATCAGCATATTTATATAACACTATAAGCAAAAAAATAAAAATAATAATAATAATATATATATATATATATATATATATATATATATATATATATATATATATATATATATATATATATATATATATATATATAAATAATAGCTATAAACAGTAATATTCACAAACACGGAGAATGCATAAAGACAGAGAAACTAAATAGAGTGTTGCAAGCATGAGCCAGTGAGGAATTTCACAAACATTGTGGTTCACAGAGATGTGAATTGCAGAATTAACAAATATGCTGTGACTCTGTTTCACAGGATTGCTGCGATAGACTGATTTACTAAAACTCAAAGGCAGGTACTGTATGTTTACAAGCAACTAAAACCTCTTTTATTTATTGTTTTACATTCATCTACTGTACATTTTACAATAAATCTTCCTCACACTAAAAATAACCCTTTATTACGTACAATTAAAATTAAATTCAGATGGTTTAATCCAAGTGTTCTGAAGACATATTATTGCTTTATAAGTTTATAAGTAGATTTAAAGGGAGTTTGAAAAAGGTCAGGAAAGTGGGTGAGTCCAGCTTAGTTTAGGTGGGAGTGTCAAGTGGCGAAAGAGGGAAGGGTTTGCGTAAAAAGGGGAGTTTCAGTACATGCACTACAGCTGATTTTCGCAGCAGCAACACCAACACAGACGCAGAGGAAATAGACAGTGACGTTTACATGGACAGGAGTAATCGAATGATTTGCCTTACTCTGAATAACACAATAATATGATTAAGGTGTTTACATGAGTTGCTTTTTGAATGTTCCTATCATGATCCTGTTTTACATGTTATAGCACATAGATTGAGTAATGTCATCGCGTCACCACGCTATCCACATTTCCTCTGGAGTTTCATGTAATCTCGGGTGTTTCATTCTTAATTTGTCGACGGTTTGGCACAGTTGCTTTCATTCAGGAACATTTCATGCATGCCCCCGTTACAAACAAGATATTGCATGCCAGAAACTCCTGGAAGTGTGTTGCTTTAATGGAATTTTTGATACCGCAGGCCATGTGGGAGAAAAAAAAAACCCCTCCGCAATTCTCTGTAGATGCAGAGACTCGATAGGTGCAGAGAATAGCGTCAAACAGCGTGGGGGTATAGACTATCCTGTCACCATTTACGGATTTCACCATTTCCAGATGCAAAAAGTTCTCGGGTAAAAATGTTTCTAACAAACATATTTTTGTCGCATGTTAGCAGACCACTGTAATCCACACATGTGGGTTCACATGCGAGCTGCGCTCTCATAGTAGGACAATGGAAACAATTCGTTACGGCGCATTTATAAACGCAACACAGACGACCCATGTCTCCAAACAATTCTTCTTCCACCTGTTTTAATCACGTTTGGCAACACAACGTTGCGTCGCTCTGCCGTCTGAACACTGTAACAGGTAAAAACACTATAACAGGTCTTCGAAGATATATCATACATATTAATGAAGTTGCACCTCATTCACAATAGAGCGCGCTGATTGGTTCGAACCAAGTCTTTCTCCTGAATTAATGCTGAAAACTCAAAGACATGGACCAGCCGGTACAGACATCCAGTCTCCACGCTGGAATTTCTTTTTAAACCGGAAGAACGAATTTGCTCAAAATAACACAAAAACAATCAATTTTCACTTTTCAGTGAAATATGTGTCCTAATAGTGCTTTTAGCAATGTGGGACCACTGTCAACATCTTAAAAAATGTGTTTTAGTGTTTCGTGACCCTTTAAAGAATGCTGCCATTGGAAGAATAGAGAGTGTAAACACAACTGCATCTTCAGCTGCAGATTTGTTGTGCTTTGAGTTGAAAATAACATGCTGCAATTCACCCACCACACGATGAACGCAGATTCAGTTTTTTTTAAGCTCACCATACATCACAAACACACATGACCTTTATAATTTTACACACATACAGTATAAATAGTGCGAATACATAGTCATATAGCACTGAGTTCAATTACCAGCTCGAGGTACTTTGCCGATCCGTCCCCTCTCTCTCTGCTGCCCATCTATTCAAGTCTCATCTCTGCTGTCTTATATAATAAAGGTGAAAAAAAAACTTAAAAAAAAAAAACAGGGCTCTATTTTATTGATTTAAGTGCATGGTCTAAAGCGCACACCATGGTCCATGGAAAACAGTCTAACATGCAGCTTTTTGGTCCAGACGTGATCCAACGCGAGGCGACAACACAATTGGGTTTCATTAGTGCTAGTTGTTTGGCATCAGCTTGGTGTGTCCCAGCCCTAAAAGGGTTGTCTTATAATGAGGATAATCTTAATGAGTCTCTCATCCCATTTCCTTCAAGAGCGAGCTCCATTGGCAGTTGCACAAATGGAGATTTCCCTCTTTGCATGGAAGAGTTAGTAAACAGAAAAACTGAATGCTTCACTAGCTAAACTTGTGCATGAGGTTAAACACCATCTACAAAACAAGCTGGATTCCACAAAGAATAGTTTTTCCTATTTAAACAACAGGGTGCTAAATGTAAATATGATAACTGCACTGGGCTGAAAAAAAAAAAGAAAAAAAAAAAGAACTTGTGGCTAAAATGAGGAAAAAACACTTGTCGCACCTGGCGCCGCATTTATCGGGCGTATAATAGGCCTAATAGCCTAATAATGAATGCAATCTTGTTGGGGCCATTCACAATATGCATTTGACAGATGTGTGTGACCATTATGCTCACACATTTTTTTTTTAGACGCAGTGTCAAGTTAAAAGCACTTAGATTTTTACACGCAGAGCTGCTCATCACTGCTAGTTCCAAAGCAGTGGACCAATCAAAGGAACTCTGAGGTTTCTGGAGGTTGTTTACAGGCACTCAGTGGCGGTGTCGGATATCCTTTGTACTTTTATGCTGCGATTTTTGCGAATTTCGCATTCATAGAAGCATAGTTCAGTGTGAATGAGTTCTTAGACCGACACAACGTGCCGTTATGAATAATTAAGCAAAGCATCTTCTCACAGGAGAGTCTCATTAAAGGTTTAGACCCACCACTGCATCATATATTACTGCTGAGTTTGTGGAAACATGTAGAGCAGCTGAGTCCAACTCCTTAACATATTGTTATGTTATATTAATTATTATATTTTAAATTTGAATAAAAGTAATACAAAAGTGATCATGTGTCTTCAGAAGACTTAGATTTAACCTCTCATTTCACATAGATATTTTGTTGTTGTTGTATTAATGAATGCTTTGGTTAAAGATGGTCAAATTTCTCAGAACTAAACTGAAATGTACTCATATGCGTTTTATAGTTGAAAAAAAGTCATGGATTTGGCATAAAATGAGGATGAGCAAATGAATTCAAATGGAATGCAATGCAATGAATATTCTAACACCAGAAATTATCGTCCAGATCAAAATAATAATAATAATAATAATAATAATATTATCATCAATTTTCAGTTTTCGGCCAAAAGAGAACGGACAAAAATATGAGACTAAAAAATAAAAAGGCTACACTGCCTGGCAATGTTCAGTGCGCTGGTTTAACTCTCACTCCAGATTACTCACTCTAGCTTTTGAAATTCAAATGGCTCAATATTGCGCTCATGTACGTATTTATCTATGTAAGAACTGTACATGCTCATTTGAAAAGCCTAGACTTCTTAAATAATACACCGACAGGACATTTCTATGTAGCATGTTTCTGCATATTACTACTGTGCAGTCACGGTAACACTGCTAAAAATGATCCCTCTCGGTCAATGTCAATGGCTATTTTAATGGCTTGTGTTTTTATTTAACAGTATAATTAAAGCTACTGAGTTTAAATGTAAAAATCTTACAAAAGTACGTTACATTATTGAATAAAATAACAAACAATTATTACAAACAAGTTTCAGTTTTTGGCTGAAGTGCATCCACAATTTTGGTGTCAGCCCAGAATGTTCATTTAAGTGCATCCCTACATTGTAAATAATATCTGCTCTTTCGTTTCATATTTTGCAATTCACAAGTGCGTTCCGTTTGCATTATAGGATGTTGATCTCTGCTCTGTCGACTTTTGATGTTGAAAATTCAACTCTACAGTTTACCAAAGTGACTTTTCTTGACATTTTAGTAATTTGAAATAATATACATGTATAAAGGCTCGTACACATCGGGACGCTTTTCGTTCATGCTTATCGTCAGCATTTTGAGAAGTTTTTCCACATTCAAACCAAAGCAATTTTCACTGCCGTTGAGCAGAAGAGTGTGCAAAATCATGCCTTGACTTTAGATGGAGCTTAATAAAAAACAAAGACCCCGGTGCACAGGGTGGCACTACACAACTTTAAGATTCCGACACTGGCTTGTAACACAGAAGAAGGAAAATTGACATGCTTGTTGTTAAAATCCTTCACATTGTTTACTGGTGATTTGAAAAAGCATGGATTGTTTAAGTAGCAGCTCCAGCAATGAGGAAATTATAATTTTATATATATATATTAGGGATGCACCGATACCGATACCAGTATCGGGTATCGGGTCGATACTTGGTTAAAATACTCGTACTCATATTGGACATGAAAGGCCGATACCACGCACCGATACCACTCAACAGTAATTCACTATGGATGTGATTTGTTGCCCTACCTGACTTCAGTGCCTTAATGTATTAATTAGCCTAATGTATTATATATTAATAGCTTAGTCCTTTTAAACAATCTGTTTATAAAATACATCATTAACGAATCTATAGCCTAGGCTACTGAAGAATAAACCGAATATGAAATATGATCCTTGCATAATGATCACAGCTAAGCACTCAAACAAGCTAGCACTCATTTTATATATAAACTATAAATAAAAACATGAAATAAATTTTAAGAAATGGAACATTATGTAAAAAAAAATCTAAAGACTACAGGCTAAATAAAAGCGCATGAGTTTAAACATCACTGCCGTCACCGCGCACGTGTAAGTACAGCTTCTGTAAAGATCAGACAGCTTTTACAGACCACACAATCTCAAACACCATGTAAATGTATAAATATTTCGATAAGTATCGTTAATGTAATATTTATAATGATATGATCTTGCTTGTGGTTAAATCGATACCGGCTTTGAGCTGTCACGCGCGCTTTTTCAGCAGCTGTTGACGCGCACTGCGGCGCTATACACACAAGACAGACAGCAGCATACACTGGCAAGTCAAGTGCTGAACTTCACGGGCCCGTATATTTTATTTAGGGGGGATTGTGTTGATGTTGCAGATGAAAGTCAGTACGTTGGGGGCGCGTTTGCCGTCCTCACTATTATATATTATAGGTCGCCTCTATATGGACGCGCCGGCTCTGGGTGCGCAGTATGAATATGCCCGTACGTTTACACACTGCATACACAGGCCTACAGCTCTGGGGTGTTATGAATTGCATGTTTTAAATGACAGCGAGGCATGCCTCATTTAGTTTTTATTGTAAAATATACATTATAACTCAGTACACAGTAAAATAATATTTTTGAATGGCTTGCCTATTGGCAGTGCATATAACCGCTAAGCTTAAATAGGCTAAGCATATTTTTATTCATATTAAAACAAATTAATACAAACTAGTCACCCTTTGATTTTTTTCGTTTCCGTATATTTTTTATCAAACGAAAAATGCAATGAATTGTTGATTTTGGTTTTCATTTTATTAGAATTAATATAATTATTAGGCTACACAAATTGTACATACCATCGGCTCTGATTGCGTCAGATATCCTACAGATAGCCTAGACTTTTTGGCTCAAAGACATTTATGCCTATAAATTTCAGTGCTGTATTTTGACAGATTTCGCAAAGGCTTCAGTTATTCTGTAAACTGGTACCAGCCTCCGTTTTGCGGCTTGATTTGTGCGGCGTCTCCGTATCATTGTCTGGATGACAGCGAGAGAGAGATTAGATCAGACCTCAGTTTCGATGTGTGGCCGCACGTCACAGTTACTTTACTGCAGTTTTTAAATATTGGCTTATTTAAATTAACTTTTCATTCGATTAAAAGCCGAAATATTGCCTGACATAAACAACTTTCGGTTTTAGAAGCGAGAGGCTTCAGTGAAGACGCACACACACACACACAGGATACACTTTTGAGGTCTATTCATTATTGATTTTTTAACATTAAACGCATAATAATCAAGTGGAAAAAAAAACAGCTGAACTTCGGAAAAAGAGATCACTGCGGTTGCCACGATGGTTGCTTTGTTTTTCTGCAGTTGGCTTTGTCAGTGGCTCGACATTGCGAAATCACTTTTATTTTAATAAAACAAGATTATTTATTAATAAACATTGTGAGATGATGGTCGCGTGATTTTTAAAATGAGCTATTAACCGCAACCCACCCATAAACATCTAGTACTTTTTGATTAATTGACCGCGGATCAAAGGCAGGACTCATGAATATGAAAGAATGGTGCAAAACAGGGTTTAATGCGTCCCCAATATGCAACGACAGTGACTCTATAAGGTAACGTACACTGCACACACCTTGTGTAATGTGTGAAGTTGTGCACACATGTAAGCCGCAAGGATATCTCATCCTTTAAATGTCCAAGCTTAATCGTTAATAGACAAGGTCTGGGTTCGCAGGGTTTTCAACAATGTGTATATTTTTGGCTTGGAACAGCCTCCTGTTAAAGATTTTGGTGTTCATCCTTGCTACAGGCAAAAAACAAAAAACAAAGCAAAAAAACGAACAAATAAACTTAGTTGAAACCAAATCTATGAAGTATCGGTATCGGCGAGTACACAAATCAAAATACTCGTACTCGTATCGGTTTGTAAAAAAGTGGTATCGGTGCATCCCTAATATATATATATATATATATATATATATATATATATATATATATATATATATATATATATATATATATATATAAATAAATAAAAGTATTGTTGTTATTATACAATTATTATTCTAAATAAATAACAGAAATTCTAAATGTAATAAGTGATAAGCTAAGATCATTTAAGAAATCTTTTGCATGAATAATAATTTCATTTAAATGAAATTTTATAGACAATTCTATAGAATACAAAACAGATGTTTTATAGAATTATCTGTTGTCTTAGACTTGACAGATGGCAGAGAATTAGGTTTATTAAGTCTTACCTCCCTGACTCATCATCCCTTTTTTATTTCATAAAAAATCAGTAGGCATGCTTAGTAAGATCACCATCAAATTATTAAAACTTTAATTTTGTCGACTTGCAAAACTCATTGCGTGCCGACTCCTCCTCATAAAAGGTTCTTACGTCGGTTTACAATGCATGAGCGCGAGCGTGCGTGTTAACAACCGGGACTCGCACCGGGAGAAGAGCAGCGCGTCAGGGTCCAGCAGGAGCGGTGTGTGAGGCGCGCAGATATGGTTTTCTGCACACATGCAGAGACGCGTCAGTTTGCTTTTTGATTAAACACATTGCTTTCACCAGCGTTGATTCGGTTGCACATAGAGAATAACGTCTTTATTCCGGGATTACCACTCTTAATAGACACACTTTCCATATGAAGTAAATCATATCTCAAAGCATTTACTGCGGCACTGGGGACTTTTACTGGGGCACGTGCCCCAGTAAATTGGGTCTAGAAACGCCCCTGGCGCCAAACAAACAAAATAGGTAAAAACCAGGTGCTCCGGTTTCCCACACAGTCCAAAGACATACGGTACAAGTGAATTGAATAAGCTAAATTGGCCGTAGTGTATGTGTATGAAAGAGCCTGTATGGGTGTTTCCCAGTGTTGGGTTGCAGCTGGAAGGGCATCCGCTGCACAAAACATATGCTGGATATGTTGGCGGTTCATTCCGCTGTGGCGACCCCTGATTAATGGAGGGACTAAGCCAAAAAGAAAATGAATGAAAGAATGATTTTATCTTTGTAAAATTAAACATGAGATGAGAGTTCAATGCACTACTACAGTATTGTTGTTAGTGCAATTGTTGCATCCTGTAATGATGATGATGATGATGATGATAATGATGACAATAATAATATAATAAAAACTAGCAGTGCATCATTACCTGGATTGGCAACTCGGTCCCTGTATTTGGGAGTATGGTCATCCAGCGTCTGTAGCATCACCCACATGGTAAGCGTGAACATTCCCGCCAGAAAGCCATAGAAGACCAAATAAAAGAGGAATATAAGAGCTGCGGAGAGAGAAAAAAAAAAACGACATGTCAGATTACTCACATTTATTAATAATAAAACCCAACAACTACAGCCAACAGCAATGAATTTCCATAACATTTCCAAGTGTACAGAACATCATCTGGAAAGCATTGCGCGTTATTTATGAACATCTGATAAAGGTCATAAAAGGATGAATTCACAAACAAGAACCGCACAAAATATCAGCTAAATGTTCCTCTAGCAGACAATGGGGGCTGACAAAAAAGGATAGGAGGACGAGTGTTGATTCAGAAGTTAGATCAGGGTACAGTCGCATGGCTTGGGGGTCTGAAACGTGTAGTACTGCAGTGTGTATTAAACTAGTTCTGGCGGTTTGCACTGACGAGAACATGTCAGAACAGAAGGAGGTGGAACTGTAAAGAGCAGGAATGTGACCTCTCAATGATTTGGAGGAAGGCCATATTCTCATTCCCGACAGGTGGAAATGTTAAAAAACAATATATTATATAATAATGATCAGTTAACAGCCTGGGAGAATCAGGGAAACGGATGAATGGCACCAAGATATGAATCATTGCAACAAAGCAATTCATTGCATTTCAGAAAGACAATGAAGAATTATTTTTTGGCTGACAAATGGTCCAGACATAATGAGATTGGCGCTCTAAATGGTGTGGCTCTGGATTGGGGCTATTTGCTGAAAATTTGGGGGTTTTAAGCCTCTAAATCAAATAACTAATTTCTAATAACTGATTTATTTTATCTTTGCCATGATGACAGTAGATAATATTTGACTAGATATTTTTCAAGATACTAATATTAAGCTTAAAGTGACATTTAAAGGCTAAACTAGGTTAATTAGGTTAAACAGGCAAGGGGGTTTATAATATTGACCTTAAAATGGTTTAAAAAATGTAATTGTTTTTATTCTAGCGGAAATAAAACAAGACTTAAAAAATATTATTGGAAATACTGTGAAAAATTCCTTCCTCTGTTAAACATCCTTTAGGAAATATTTGAAAAAGAAAAACTTCACAGGAGGGCAAATAATTTCCACTTCAACTGTATAAAAAGATGCAGTTTTATTAAGCAAAGTTTACTAAATCACACATTTTGACCATGATTTACTCACTAAGAAGTGGTTAGTGTATAAACAATAGTTCATCGGAGATATTTAGAAGAAGAGGTGTTGCATTAAAATAGTCTATTGTCATTATTTATTTCCATTTATATTTATTATCTGAATGATCGTTTATTTGGAAAAAATCTTTTATTTTGAAAATTGACCTTATTTTCTCGGTTACATCTCAATCACTTGATCGCCAAAATTTAACCCTCGAGCTAGCAAAATGAATAAGAAACAGATGTCTTTGGAAAGTTTCTTTGCAAAGGAGAAAAGGCCCAGTGAAGAACCCAGAAACTACCAGGAAATGGATCTGCAACCCATTTGACAATCCCAATCCACAAGTTCGTTATTTCCAATGGAAGAATTGATTAAATTGTTGTCAAGCATTGACCGGTCCGCAATGATAAAAAGGTTGGGGACCACTGTCTTATAGTATTAAAACAAAATGATAAAACACTGATAAAACAAGCGTTTGCTCCAGATTTGACATTTCTGCACAGAGAGGTCATGTTTGAACTTCAATTGATCTTACAATCACATGAAGTGAATTCGCAGTTCACCAAATTGAAATATGGTGCTAAAAGTCCAGTGTAACCACAGCTGAAGTGGTGTCATTTTACTTTAATATGTTACACTAATTGAAAATGTCATATTTTGACATTGTATTTCATAAGAGCAACTTAAAACATTAGAGCTGATAATTTAATTAAATTTTAAAAAGCTTTCAATGTATGCAAAATGACTTAAGGTGGAACCGAAACACAACATGTTTTATCCATATATTCTAATTCATTCTAAATATTGTATAATACCTATAACTGATCATATATTTAGCTGGTTCTGTAATTTAGTAATCAAAGTTTAATGATTCATTATTTTTTAAATGATTGATTTTCCATTTTGTTAGTTTTTAAAAATGTACATAAATGTTTTTATGGCTTAACTAGTATAATTAGGTTAATAAGGCAAATCATTGAATAGCGATGGTTTGTTCTGTAGACGGTTGAAAAAAATAGTGCTTAAGGGGGCTAAAAATTGACCTTAAACTGGTTTTTAAAAAAAATAACTTTTTTTTTAATTCAAGACAAAATAAAACAAAAGACTTTCTCCAGAACAAAAACAAAATATAGGAAATACTGTGAAAAATTTCTTGCTCTGTTAAACATTAATTGGGAAATATTTGAAAAAGAAACAAAAACAAAAATGCACAGTAGGGCGAATAATTCTGACTTCAACTGTATATTTTCATTCTAAATATTGTATAATACCTATAACTGACTATTTCTTTAGCTTGTTTTGCAATGTAAATTGAACATTTTTGATGCCATTTTATTAGTTTTTTTAAACGTACATAAATGTATTTAAGCATTTTTGTTTGTTTTTTGGTTTGTGTTGGGGGTGAGGGGCTGTGTGGGGAGGGTATTTTAGCACATCAATTTAAAGAGCCTCTATCATGGGTTTCTGAAAATGAGCTTCCATGCGGTGTGTAACACAGCACTAAGTGAATGAAAGCATCCAGCTGTGGTTTAAATCAAAGTGCACAGTGTTTAAAACTATTGATTGATTTGAATGAAATGGTCGACTCTGAGTCGAATTAATTAATAGTGTTGGGATCTTTTGCCTGAATGCATCTACATCGATACGGTAAATCACCAAATATGTAGTACTGGATCCGGTAAAACGTGCGCGGAGGATAATGGCACTGATAATAACACGAAGATGACGATCACTGACAGATGGAGATTCGGCTGCGGGGAATAAAGGGTTAAATTTTCACAACAATACCACAGTGTAGCCAACTGTGTTTGTTCCTGTCGTTTTTCTGATGGTTGATACCAATGACTGTATAAAATATGGACGACGCGACAGTGACATTTTCCATTGAACGCTGTAAAGGAAAAAACTCCTCGTGACGGACACAAACTGTCACAAAAGACTGCTGAAATTGGAGCCTGGGCATGCGCAGAAGGACTGCCTGATGGAGCCAGAGGAGGAGCTGTAGAATCAAGCTTCTAACCAAACGCTTGTACATCAAATCAACCACACCCCCCGAACTTCTCACTTGACTGCTGGTGTCTGCACTATAACAAAGGCTCGCTAAGTACAGTTTGCGTTTACATAGTAGCCTGCGTTTGCTGTTTTATCAACACAAATAGTTGTAATAACATTAACAAAGGTGAGGTTTTATATAATGAAGATTTAAATCGTGCCAGCTCCAGGCCGCAGCGCACATTACTCGTGGGCAGTGAGTCCATAGGCATCCGGCCCGAGTAGTTACAGCAGACGGAGTCGGGCTGAGGGGTAAGTCTCCTGCAGGCGAGAGTGTAGCCGGAACTGGCCCGAGTGTATTTTGCTATCTTGGTGGTTAGGTGTGTATCAGCAAACTGATAAAGCCCTGGCCTTACCGAATAAACAGTGTTCCACCAGATCCTCTATGTCAGAAACTATAGTTTACTGCTGAACATCTCATTTTATCATGGTAAAATAACACAGAAATGGAATAATAACACTTCAGTCTCCTGCCGAAGCTCTGACGTCTGCTTTGAGAAACTGTCAATCACAGCTGTCAATCACGATGACACGCCCAGCATTAAATTACTGCTCAAAACATACCCTTTACACAAATGAAGATCTGCACCTATATCAGCACGATAATCAGTGCCTTAACTGACCAGAACCATCTTTCAGAACATTTTATTGCAAGTGTATTTAATTTTTTTATTTGGGCTCAAGTCTCCTTCATTAACACGGAGGAGGCGGGCTTTATGACTTGTACTGCAGCCAGCCCACAAGGGGGCGATCTAATGGCCGAGACCTTCACTCAAAAGCAGGCTTGTGGCACACTTGGTCGATACAATAACCTACGCTGCAACGCAAGATTCATCTGCTTTTTGCTATTAAAGGAGCAGCAGAGACTATTATGAATGGGACTTTGACAGTAACTGTTAGTTCATATGGACCGGTTTTGTCTTCCTCTGGATCACAACATATACAGCTGAAGTCAGAATTATTAGCCCCCTTTGATTTTTTTTCTTTTTTAAATATTTTCCAAATGATGTTTAACAGGGCAAGAAAATTTTCACAGTATGTCTGATAATATTTTTTCTTCAGGAGAAAGTCTTATTTGTTTTATTTCGTCTAGAATAAAAGCAGTTTTTAATTGTTTAATCACTATTTTAGGGACAAAATTATTAGCTCCTTCAAGCAACATTGTTTTTCAATAGTCTACAGAACAAACCATCGTTATACAATAACTTGCCTAATTACTCTAACCTGCCTAGTTAACCTAATTAACCTAGTTAAGCCTTTAAATGTCACTGTAAGCTGTATAGAAGTGTCTTGAAAAATATCTAGTCAAATATTATTTACTGTCATCATGGCAAAGATAAAATAAATCAGTTATTAGAAATGAGTTATTAAAACTATTATGATTAGAAATGTGTTGAAAAAAAAAATCTCTCTGTTAAACAGAAATTGGGAAAAAAATAAACAGGGATAATAATTCTGACTTCAACTGTAAGTGCAATTAAAATTGTTGCCTCGTTTTGTGTAGTTTGCAAAATATGTGTTTAATTGCGTGTTGTAACTTGTAATTTCACATATTGCATCCAAAACCACGTTAAAAACGTGACGCGTGTTTCTTCCTTTACCGATTTAAATGAGTTTCTGAAATCGCGATCCTCTGCCGTTTGTATTTGCTATGGCCACCATTAGCTGTTCCTCACATGCGCTGCGCAGTCAATTTTCTAAATAGTTCAAGTTTTGCTACGGTGTGGATTAATATTGAATGTGTGTTGTTATTACCTGGGGTTAGGTTTAAGAATAGAGTAATATGCTAGTGTTGAACTACATTGCTTTATTGTATTCCTGCACTGGGCTCTAACATACTCTAACATATGGTGGGCGTTTCTCTTAGTCTCGCGCTGAACCCAGTCGACCAATCGCAACAGACCGGGTCATTGGGCAGAGTCGTTGGGATAATTAGGTAAAAATAAATGCATATTATAAGACCGTGAAAGTGTTTTTTGACCTTGCATGCATATGCAGCCTGTAGTCGGAGACTCTCAAAACCAAAATATGACCTTTTTAATGCATAATAGGGGCTCTTTAAACTAAATGTAAACCTGAAATGTTTCCATGGCAACTAGCTGAAATAAAAAAAGCACAAATGTTATCCTGAGGTATTGTACAGTGATAACATGCACAGCATTTCAACATACACCAGTCACGTTTACCATGTTTATATGGTATTTAAAGTACTTAGGAATGCCAGCCTATTTGGAAGGAATGCCAGGCTAGTTGAATGGGAAAAATGGCCAAAATTCCAGAGTGGCACCATATCCAAACACCACCATGGTAACACTATGCTATTTGTTTGTGGATTTTTCTTGGACCGCGAATAAAATGGGCTTGCGGTAAGAACAAATAATCACCAGCTGAGGAAAAAGACATTAAATAAATGGCAAGAGAAGATGAAAAGACGGGAAGTAAAGGACAGTGTGTGTATATAAGAGCATGTGTGTGTGTGTGAGAGAAAGAGAGAGAGGCTTGGTTTAATTATAGATGCATTTCTTCTTTGCTGATGTCTCTGAGGAAGACTCTAGTTACTATAAATAGCATCTGGGGGAGGACAGTTTAGCGATGGCACAGCGCTGGCCTAGAGAGAAGTGCACACACGCACTCGCACACATGCATGAACGCTAACACGCACACGCATGCACACACACTTTCTGCTCCTGCTGCCTGTCATAATATTCCTCTGGTGAATCGGTCTTGAAGTGTGTACGGCACGCCAGACATACAAATCAACACAGTCATTAGATTTCTCCTATTTACATGCAAATTGAAATTCTGGGCTGGATGAAATCTCTTTCAATTACTCGGCTGGATGGGTTAATAAAAAATAATAACTATAAACATGTGTTTAATACAATCATACAAACACATTAGATGATAAGCATGCTTCTAATTTAAAAAAAAGTAAATCATTAATTTAAAAAAGTATAATTAATGAAGGTGATGACAATTTCCATATTACACTCCAGAAGAAAGCCTCACACACAAAAAAAAAAGCTGAAACAATTCTTGAGTTATTGCGACAATTTCTGAGTTTTTATTGAGACAACTTAATTGTTTTATGTTCAATCCACTCAAATTAGTAAAAACAATTAAGTTCACATGATTCCTTCATGTAATCCCAAAACAAATGTGCTATGATGGGCATATACAAGAGTACTATACAAAACAATTTCAGCACTCTTAAGGCCCTTGCACACTGGGGGCGCTTTTTGCTCGCGTTTTCTGTCGACCTTTAACGCCTCGTGACTAAATAAAGAGCGGCAATGTGATCGTGCACACCAACGCGCAAAACGGCAGACGTAAAAGCGTCATTTTTAAAGAAACGCCTCATGCTCGTTTTTTTTGTTTTGACGCACCACGTCAAAACCTTCTCCACCAATCAGATTGGCACTTTTGTTCACGTGCACAGAGCTGCTGAAGTTACAGTAAACAGCACTTGGAGGCGCTCAAGCGCAAAACTGTTAATGAGAGCGGACATTGAAGAAGATGCCCAGAGGCGATATAAATGTGGAGCTGCTTATTGCACTGGTGAACAATAATCATTTCTTCATCGCTAGAGCTGGAGCTGCTACTTGAACCATCCATAACAACAAGTGTGTCAAGGAGTGATTTTGCATACTCTTCTGCTCGACGCCTGTGAAAATCGATTGGGTTTGAATCCGAAAAAACATTAAACGCAAACGAAAAGCGTCCCGGTGTGTACGAGCCTTTAGAGATCGATCACACCGAATGCGCTTTTACGTTGCAGAAACGTGAGGCGCACTACACTGCCTTTTTTGTTGACAAGAAAAAAAGCAGTGCGCTTTTTATGTCACTAGGCAATGACTCAATCAGCTGCATATTGTCCGCCAATGTTGCTGTTGATATTAATATAATTAAATTAAATAATATTGTGATTACACTGCAAAAAATGCTTTTCTTACTTAAATTTTTTTGTCTTGTTTCTAGTCCAAATATCTAAGCATTCTTATATCAAGAAACATTTTCTTGGCAAGGAAAATAAAATGTCTTGTTTTCAGAAATAATATGCCAATATTAAGTCAGTTTTTCCTTAAAACAAGCAAAATATTCTGCCAATGGGGGAAGCAAAATAATCTTGTTTTTCCCTTTTGACATAAGATTATTTTGCTTACCCCATTGGCAGATTATTTTGCTTGTTTTAAGGAAAAACTCTCTTTATTTTGGCATATTATTTCTTAAAACAAGACAACATGTTTTGCTTGTCTAGAAAATTCTTCTTGATTTAAGAATTTTTATATTTGGACTAGAAACAAGACAAAAAATCTAACTAAGAAAAGCTTTTTTTGCAGTGTAGGGCTGCACGATTCTGGCTAAAATGAGAATGAAATAAAATGAGAATAAAATGAAACCCCGTCTCTGCTTTCCTTTGATTGGAGAATGAAAGAAACGTGACCGACATATTGCACTTTTTCCGCTCAGAGTTCACTTTTTTTTTTTTTTTTCAACTGCGAGTGCACGGCGCACAAGGGCAAAAACGTGAGGCGCAGCCGGCGGTTAAAATGCAAGGCGCGCAGGGCGCATAACTGCGCACAAAATGCTCACGGCTGTTGGTAAATCATTCAAAAAAGGCGCCTAAACGCAAAAAACGTGTTCGGTGTGATCGGCCTCTTGTAGACAACAAATAAATAAACCACTTCTTTTTATTTTTAAAAAAATATGCATATTTACATTGAAACGTTTACATTTAAGTACATTGTACTTGTATTTCAAAAATAATCTGCATGTTATTACAGCTGTGATTAATTTCTTTAATTACATTCATAATTACACTGGTGGCCCATCCCTTACACCTTAACCCACCCTTAAACCTACCCATATCACCAAACCTGTGCCATATCCCACTTCAATAGAAGCCACGTCATATAAACCTTTGCCTAAATCTTTTGGGGGTTTTTTCTCTCAAAGTGAAGGTAACCTATTGACTGATTGACATTTAATAAATCACAAATCACTGCAGTTTAATCTAATTCAATTCAACTGTCGCTCTTTAGCGCTTTTACACTGTAGATTGTGTCAAAGCAGCTTAACATAGAAGTTCTAGTAAATTGAGACTGTATTAGTCCAGTTTTCAGAGTTGAAGTTCAGTTTAGTTCAGTTCAGTGTGGTTTAATTTTCACTGCTGAAAGTCCAAACACTGAAGAGCAAATCTATCGAGCGCAGCTCCATAAATCTAATTTAATGTTTTACTAAAGAAAATAAAGTCACCAACATTTAGGATTGACTGTACATTAACAGCCATTTATAATTATTATCCCTTTAAGAACTTGAATAGTTTTCCCTGTGATAAAACACTTGTAGAGGACTACAAGATGTTGACAAGTTTCAGGCATGTGGCTTGAACAGATATTCATCAGACTTGGCTCTCGGTAGATTTCCATTTGGCAGACTTCATCCTGACACACACTGTGCTAATGCCTTAAAGAACTTCTACGCTTTGACCAGAAGTGGATGTGGGAATGAGCAAAAGCTATGACAGAGAATTAAGCAACAAAAGGAAACAGAAGCGGTGTCTCATTTCAGAGGCTGCATCTTCTGAAGGATGCATAGGAAGAGTGCTGCGTTGTGCGCGACAACGAAGACTTGGGCTGCACAAGATATCGTTTCAGCGCCAATATCGCAATGTTTAAATGTACAATAGTCACATTGCAGTAGGGTTGGGCGATGTCGACCAATTTGGCATGATGTCTAATGTGAAACGATGGATGATGGCATCGTCGTCGTAGATGGCAGTGAATTAATTATTTATGAATAATTAATTATTTCATAACACATTAATTATTTGTAGCCTACAGTTTCAACTATCTGACCCGCATGGTCTTTGTTTTACCCATAACCAAATCATAAATAAATGAAAATAAGTTACACACAAATTACCACCAGTCAATCCCTTTTTCCGCAGGACTCTGGGAAACTTGGTTTGTAAAAAAGGTGCACAACCAACAGCAACCAACCAACAGTATCTGAGGTTTGAGCTAAAATTACTAAGTACAAGCGTGAAAGTGAAAGATTGAAGCAGTGTACTGATGCTGTGACACGTTACCTGATAGATTCAAACGACAGAAGAGTGGTTAGATAGAGACAAGATGAATTAAATATCACATTTAACAACTATAGTGAAACGCAATCCAGCAGTACATCCTTGATAAACTGTCTGACGTGCACTGCTCTCTGGGCTGACTATTGGAGCTCAGACGCTGCAGTGCATGACATAGTGTTTGTTTGTGTGTGTGTGGTCACATGATGTGCGTTTTCAGCGGTATAGTGTTGAAGGAGGGCTTTTCAGAAATGCTAGGTGAAACGGCAGTTTGGATGTGCATCATTTTCATCCTAAAATGCCATTTTAAAGCTAAGACATATTAGTGTAAATGGGGCCTAAGTGTGTGGTTTTCGCGAACGGGTTGCTGCTGCAACAGGGGCAGAGGATTGCAATGTCGGCTCAGCATTGTGATGGCTATCGGCCATCGGCGATGGAATCGTCTATCGGCCCAACCCTACATTGCAGGATCTGCAAAGTCAGTTCAGTTTAAGTTCGTTTTTAGTTTATATATACAGTTGAAGTCTGAATTATTAGCCCCCTTTTGAATTTTTTTTTCTTTTTCAAATATTTCCCAAATTATGTTTAACAGAGCAGGGAAATTTTCACAGTATGTCCGATAATGTTTTTTCTTCTGGAGAAAGTCTTATTTGTTTTATTTCGGCTAGAATAGAAGCAGTTTTTAATTTTTTTTACAGCCATTTTAATGTCAGTATTATTAGCCCCTTTTAGCTATTTTTTTTTTTCGATAGTCTACAGAACAAACCATCGTTATACAATAACTTGCCTAATTACCCTAACCTGCCTAGTTAACCTAATTAACCTAGTTAAGCCTTTAAATGTCACTTTAAGCTGTATAGAAGTGTCTTGAAAAATATCTAGTAAAATATTATTTACTGTCATCATGGCAAAGATAAAATAAATCAGTTATTAGAAATGAGTTATTAAAACTATTATGTTTAGAAATGTGTTGAGAAAATCTTCTCTCTGTTAAACAGAAATTGGGGGAAAAAATAAACAGGGGTGCTAATAATTCAGGGAAACTAATAATTCTGACTTCAACTGTATATATTATAATTTCACAACCTATCACAGGACAACCGTGAACACCGCTCAATCCTTACAGAACCTTTCATTTCATTTTGTGAAGTTTATTTACAAACTAATTTCGAGAGGAAGCACATGCTTCTTATTGTCCACAGCTGGTCCTGCATCAGCTTACGATTAATTCACCAATCAGATGATTCCTTAACCACTATAAATAACCAGAGTTTCTTATCTTAGTATTTTTGTCTTGAAGAATCCCCCCACCCACCCCTACTACACCTCCTTTCCAGGTGAGCGACACGGCGACTCAGTGATTAACACTGTTGCCTCTTAACAAGAATGTCTTTGATTAAAGTCCTTACTCAACCAGTCAACACTTCTGTGCAGTGTTTGCTTGTTCTCCCCAAGCTCGCGTGGGTCTTCCCTGGGTTCCCCGGTTTCCTCCAACAGTCCAAAAACATGCAACCTAAGTAAATTGAACATACCAAATTGACATCATAAGCAAGCAGTATTTCTCTCCTTAGCCCTATATCTGTCATTAGCCAGAAATAAGTTGGGGGAGTTCATAGAGATCTACCTGAGCTCAAACTCCCCTCTCGCTCTGGGAGGGAGCCCAGGGCTCAAGGACCTCATAAACTCAGGGCTCTGTCCTGGGACAGCATGCCAAGCAAGTTTTATTATCAATCATCAGTTAAGTGTGAACTCTTGAAACTGTACTTTGATGGAGACCAAAACAAGAAAAGTGGATAATGAAAACTGTATTTTTAACCCTGCATGGTAATGTGAATTTGCTTTTATGGAGGTACATGGAAAATTATTGTGTCTCATCGGTCAAAAGTAGAGATGTGAACCTACACTGGTCTCACGGTTCAGTTACGATTATCATGCCATCGATTCGGTTCAATTTCATAACTCGGTGCATCGCATACACAATTTTATATTTTACTTCACAGCACAAGAAAAATGTATAAATATATTTATATTTTTATATTTTTTCTAATACAATTTTGTCCTTTACAACAAGCAGTCAGATATATAAACTGTACCTTTAAATACTCAAGGACATGCACAGAACAACATGAGCGTTTATAGCAAATAAACAAATATAAATATCCCGCTAGCTTACTGAGCCTTGTCAAGCGAGTTCTTACACCTCTATGATTGGTCACGTGCTCAACAGAAAGGGCTGTGATTGGCTCTAACGCTCTGGCACTGTTCACAGATGATAAACACTGATAAACCGCAGCGGCGATCACGGCTGATCCATGATAGACGCGGTGGAGAAAACTCGCTCTGCAGACACGCTGGTATCTGTATTCAGAAGTAACGCTGTAACAGCCGAGAGGAGAGGAAAAGTCACGCCCAGCAGGTCAAATGGGCCACAGTGAGAGAGAGAGAAATGTGCTGAGTCCCAATTCGCACACATGTACTACGCCCTAAAAGTATGTACTTTTTTTGTGAAGAAAAAATATATACTTTTGAGTGTGTAGCAAAAGAGTATGCATGTTTTGGGACATACTACTTCCTCGTTAACAGACCGTAGTGTTGCTTAGTTAAGAGCCCTGTCAATCATCCACACGTCATCCACATTTCTGTCGTATTTAATTTCCTACCTTATCGGAGAAGCAGCAGCAGGTTAATCTCCCATTCACGAGTCTTTCATGCAGAGAAATCTCCCCAGGTCTTTGGATAATTCTGAATTCAGACGTTAATGTCCAAACACGTCTTTATAGAAGTTCAGTATTGTTGTTGCAGATAAAATATAACACAGAACACGCGATTTAAATATTTTCCAGTGGGTTAGATATTAATTAACAGTCATAAATACAACTTTACCGAAGCCTCTCTACTTGACGGTTGGTCTCGCATATCCATCATGTTTGTAGTTTCTTTACACTTTTTACCCGTGTATTAGTTCTAAACGAATCAACACGTGATGTACTGTGGGCAATATCAGCGGTTTAAGTATGGATGCTTCTACACTTAAAACTTTGACTGGAAATAGTAAACCATCCGGGAACCTTTGGCATACTCTTTTCAACATACTATGGTTTGGGACATACTAATTCTATTTTCAAATACTATTTAGGACGGATAGTATGCGACTTGGGATGCAGCAATGGAGTTTACTTTCATTTTCTCAATCGCAGTGAAACAGCTTTTGCTGTATGTCAGTGAAAGACTGTCCAGCAAACTCACAAGCAGTGAATTGTGCACAGTTTCTGGGTTAAGTAGTTATAGTGTTTTAATTACTTGCGCTCGCCTCCCTCGCCATAGTAAGCTACGGCGACATATCGCATATGTGATAAATGATGTCAGTACACAATAACCGGTTATGATTATTACTGAACCGATACCAAATTGTCTGCGTCTGCATCGTGATGCACCGAAGAAACAATTAATTTTGACACCCCTAGTCAAAAGCCTTCTTTAAACAAATAAAAAAATATTCAAATATATACAAGTGGCCCCCTGTAGCTCATGTGGTTGATATCTGGCCCTCAAGGCCACCAAAGTTGAGAACCTCTGCCCTAACTAGCCTAATTACCCTAGTGTCACTTTAAGCTGAACACTAGTATCTTGAAAAATATACAGTCAAGTATTATGTGCTGTCATCATGGCAAAGATAAAATAAATCAGTTATTAGAAATGACTTTGGGAGAAAAAAATATACAGGGGGGCTTATAATTTTGACTTCAACTGCAGATGGGCTGTATCCGATCTATGCCACATGGAAGACAAAAATCTAATTGGGTCACTTGAACTATGCCGCGTAAATGCAACCATTGAGAAAAAGTCAGTACAAATGTTGCTAGGTGACAGTCTCATTTTGAAAATGCTTGGTTCGGCCTGTGTGGACCTCGAAGGAATTGAAACGCTTCTGAAACGAGGCACGGCTACAGAGTCTTGTCAGTCAGATGTGATGTGAATCCCTCAGCATGAAGGGAAACACTCAACATCACCATTTCACTCTCAATCTTACATCATCACCATCTCTGCTCTCACTCAGGCCTTTCAACCCAGATCTGATCTCACTGGGTCAATACTGCCAGAACAACTGATGAGCACTACTGGAGAATCCTGTAGGCCGATAATAAGATAAACCACAAAACTCTGGTTTCAGTTACATTTTCAGTTACGTAAAGAACCACAAAATGGATAAAAGGGTTTCGATTTTGTCTAAATTGTATACACACGCATTACATTTCCACAAATGGTGTTAAAAATGTATGAAGAAAACTGTATATACTTTAATTGAGGGCGGAACGGTAGCTCAGTGGCAAGAAGGTCGCTGGTTCGAGTCACGGCAGGGCCAGTTGGCATTTCTGTGGGAAGTTTGCATGTTCTCCCCGTGTTGGTGTGGATTTTCAGTCCAACAGTCCAAAAGGTGAATTGGGTAAGCTAAATTGGCCGTAGTGTATGAGTGTATGTGTGAGTGTGTATGGGTGTTTAACAAGCAAAAAACAGAATTGTGCGCACATCTAAAAAATCTTGAAGGCATGTGCTCGATCAAAAATAAACACAGTAGCAAAAGATCAAAAAAAAAAAAAAAATCGGCACAACGTTGTGTGAGTAATAAAGACTTCTTTTGAGAGCTAAAGTGGCAGTGTTGCCGATTTTTTTGATCTTTTGCTACTGTGTATGGGTGTTTCCCAGTACTGGGTTGCAGCTGGAAGTGCATACGTTGCGTAAAACATATGCCAGAATAGTGATCGGTTTATTCCGCTGTGGCGACCCCTGATAAATCACAGACTAAGCAGAAGAAAAATGAATGGATGAACGAACATTACACAGAGGTTCTCTGAAAGATGTTAAAAAGCAACTGATTTAGTGTTTAAGTGCCCAAGAAATCAAGATTGATGTATTTGTCTTCTGTTATGAATAGGTTATCATTAAAGGAGTAATATATAAAGTGTTGTTTATTCGAAACAAACAAAGGTACATTTTGATTATGGAGTGTGGAGTCTTGGGAGCTGGACTTTTTCAGAGAAATTATGTTTATGGATTGTATCTGTTGAAACGCTTTCCGACATTACAGATCACACTGGTGCCATCAATATTTATGGCAGATGTAATTTCTCCATATCCACAGCCTTCAATACACATCCAGCTCCCCTTAAATGTAGACTTTATGCCTTCTACACATCCATCTCCCTGGTTCACTCTTGCTCTTTGCAAACTGAAAACCGCTTGCCTTGAATGACTTTACTGGCTCATTTCCAGTGAGTTGTACAGTACGGGTCACCTTTTATCAGGCTTGCATTTGCACTGCCAATGGTACTCTTTTGGTGGGTGTGGTGTACGACAAAGTTTTAGTCGACGTCGTTCTCACTCGAGGAAATGTCTAAGTAAAGCTGTTCGGGTCGTTCACATATCATATGAGAAGCACTTCTCACAAAACAGATGCTTTATACACAAATACTTTTCCATAGTAATGGGCGATATAAACGATATGCGATATAAACGATACAAAATTGGCCTACGATAGAGATTCTAATTCTATTGCACTATCGCGATAATGCATGTTTGATGACGCAATCTACCCGCGAAATTAAGAGCAACGAGCTGCAGCCGGCTGCAACGCATCATCTTGAATAAACAACAGTGCGACCATTTGGCTGCGGCCGATATATTATTGGGGCGGCCCGGTTCTGTGTTCGCGAGAAACTGAGAACACTCTGCCACAGACTCGCATGCTCTGCATGCAGACCCACAGAGACGCGCTGGATACAGAAGAGCGCGAAGACTAAATAGACTGATCCAG
>LR812533.1:6318993-6351493 GCA_903798195.1 Danio kyathit
AGAACCGCATCCAAATGAACCGTAGCGCGCTCTTCATCATAATCATCGTCATCATTTCTGCGAGATTTATTTATTTAGAAAGTAGTGCAGTCCAAAAAGTTGAACGGACACCTTCATAGGCTTTCCCGGGCTTTGTATTACACTTTTTTGTTTACCTCAGGGCGGGGTTGAGAGTTTGTACTGACATTCTGACTTGACAAAAATGCTAGTGAGTTTTTCCTCAAGGGTAAGTCGTCATAAGAAATTGTTATTAACTGACAGAGAAAATACTTCTGCAGCAACTATCGAATTACCTCAGCAGATTATTCAAGTACTGTACTATAATACACATTATAATTAACGGTGTTTTTATGTTGGTTTAATAGCTTTTCAGCTAAATCTAAACAGCAAGACTACTAGTTTTGTACAGGCATCTTTACTTGACAAAAAAGCTAAAGTTATTGAGGTTTTCCTTCAGGGTAGGTCGTCATAAGACATTGTTATTCACTGACAGAGAAAATACTTCTTCTGTTGACATGAAGTTGTTCCAAAAACCCTCAAGAATTGTGTTGATTCAACTCGTTTTAAATAAATACGTAGTTTTTACAAGCAGCATTTTTTGAGTGCAGCAACTATCAAATTACCTCAGCAGATTAATTCAAGTACTGTAGTACTCATTATAAATTACGGTGTTTTCATGTTGACTTAATAGCTCTTTAGCTAAATCTAAACAGCAAGACGACCAATAGTTTTGTACAGGCATCTTTACTTGACAAAAAAACTAACTAGTGAGCTTTTCCTTCAGGGTAGGTCGTCATAAGACATTGTTATTCACTGACAGAGAAAATACTTCTTCTGTTGACATGAAGTTGTTCCAAAAAAAACCAAGAATTGTGTTGATTCAGGTCATTTTAAATATGTACTTTTAACAAGTAGCAAAAAATAAATTAATTATTTAATTAATTAAGCCAGCAGATTTATTCAAGTATCAAATTACCCCACCAGATTAATATCGAGTTACCCCAGTAGATTTAATCAAGTACTGTACTATAGTAGGCTTCTCATTATAAATTAATAGGTATTTTTATGTTTTAATAGCTTGTCAGGTAAATCTAAACAGCAAGACCACCAATAGTTTTGTACAGGGATCTTAACTTGACAAAAAAGCTAAAGTTAGTGAGCTTTTCCTTAAGGGTTATTCACTGACAGAGAAAATACTTCTTCTGTTGACATAAAGTTGTTTCAAAACTATCAAGAATTGTGTTGATTCAACTCATTTTAAATACGTACTTTTAACAAGTATCAAAAAAATTTATTACCCCAGCAGATTAATTCAAGTATCGAATTACCCCAACCGGGATTACTATCGAGTTACCCCAGCAAATTTATTCAAGTACTGTACTATAGTACACATTATAAATTTTGGCTTTTTGATGTTGGTTTAATAGCTTTTCAGCTAAATCTAAACAGCAAGACCACCAATAGTTTTGTACAGGCATCTTTACTTGACAAACAAAGCTGAAGTTATTGAGGTTTTCCTTCAGGGTAGGTCGTCATAAGACATTGTTATTCACTGACAGAGAAAATACTTCTTCTGTTGACATGAAGTTGTTCCAAAAACCCTCAAGAATTGTGTTGATTCAACTCGTTTTAAATAAATACGTAGTTTTTACAAGCAGCATTTTTTGAGTGCAGCAACTATCAAATTACCTCAGCAGATTAATTCAAGTACTGTAGTACTCATTATAAATTACGGTGTTTTCATGTTGACTTAATAGCTCTTTAGCTAAATCTAAACAGCAAGACGACCAATAGTTTTGTACAGGCATCTTTACTTGACAAAAAAACTAACTAGTGAGCTTTTCCTTCAGGGTAGGTCGTCATAAGACATTGTTATTCACTGACAGAGAAAATACTTCTTCTGTTGACATGAAGTTGTTCCAAAAAAAAACAAGAATTGTGTTGATTCAGGTCATTTTAAATATGTACTTTTAACAAGTAGCAAAAAAAATAATAAAAATAAATAAATAAATTACGCCAGCAGATTAATTCAAGTATCAAATTTCCCCACCAGATTAATATCGAGTTACCCCAGCAGATTTAATCAAGTACTGTACTATAGTAGGCTTCTCATTATAAATTAATAGGTATTTTTATGTTTTAATAGCTTGTCAGGTAAATCTAAACAGCAAGACCACCAATAGTTTTGTACAGGGATCTTAACTTGACAAAAAAGCTAAAGTTAGTGAGCTTTTCCTTAAGGGTTATTCACTGACAGAGAAAATACTTCTTCTGTTGACATAAAGTTGTTCCAAAACTATCAAGAATTGTGTTGATTCAACTCATTTTAAATACGTACTTTTAACAAGTATCAAAAAAATTTATTACCCCAGCAGATTATTCAAGTATCGAATTACCCCAACCGGGATTACTATCGAGTTACCCCAGCAAATTTATTCAAGTACTGTACTATATTACTCATTATAAATTTTGGCTTTTTCATGTTGGTTTAATAGCTTTTCAGCTAAATCTAAACAGCAAGACCATCAATAGTTTTGTGCAGGCATCTTAACTTGACAAACAAAGCTGAAGTTATTGAGGTTTTCCTTCAGGGTAGGTCGTCATAAGACATTGTTATTCACTGACAGAGAAAATACTTCTTCTGTTGACATGAAGTTGTTCCAAAAACCCTCAAGAATTGTGTTGATTTAGCTCATGTTTAATAAGTAGTTTTAACAAGCAGCAAAACAGTTAATTACCCCACCAGATTACTATCGAATTACCCCACCATATTTAATCAAGTACTGTACTATAGTACTGATCATAAATTTATACGGCATTTTCATGTTGGTTTAATAGCTTTTAAGCTAAATCTAAACAGCAAGACCACCAATAGTTTTGCACAGGCATCTTGACTTGACATAAAAGCTAACTAGTGAGGTTTTCCTTCAGGGTAGGTCGTCATAAGATATTATTATTCACTGACAGAGAAAATACTTCTGTTGTTGACATGAAGTTGTTCCAAAAACCCTCAACAATTGTGTTCATTCAGCTCGTTGTAAATACGTAGTTTTAACAAGTAGCTAGGGTTGGGCCTATAGACGATGCCATGGTCCATCGGCGATGGTCGATAGACATCACGATGCTGAGCCGGCATCGCGATCCATCGCCCTGCCCCCTTTGCAAACCCGCTCATGAAAAATACACACTCAGGCCCCGTTTACACTAATGAAGCTTACTTTTAAAATGCATTTTAGAATGAAAATGATCCACATTCACACTGGTGTTTCATCTAGCATTTCTGAACAGCCCTCCGTCCGCTGAAAACGCACATCACGTGACCACACTCACACACACACAGACACACACACTGTCATGCGCTCATCTGAACTCCAGAGAACAGTTTACGTCGGACAGTTTATCAAGGATGATAGTGGATCGCGTCTCACTATAGTTGTTAAATGTGATATTTAATTAATCTAGTCTCTATCCAGGGCTTAATTTGTGCCGGAACACGCCGGATCCGGCACCTCATTTTACCGATCTCCCTCCTCAACCGCCCTCCTCCCCTGTCCACTGTTCATTTTCACTTTGTTCCGCAACTCCCCAACCCTCTTCACTTTCGACCGCGACACCTCAGCGCCGCTCAATTTTGTCCGCGAGCAACCCCCGCACCGCTCACTTTCGTCCACGACACCCCTCCGCCATCCACCGCACCAAACAAATGACTGACACGGATCACGCTGCCTACTCATGCCAGAGTCCCGCGGAAAAAGTGATTGACAGGTGGTAATTTGTGTGTAACTTATCTTTATTTATTTATGATTTGGTTATGGGTAAAACAAAGACCAGGTAGTTGAAACGGTAGGCTACAAATAATTAATTCGTTATGAATTAATTAATTCATAAATAATTTATTCACCTCCGCCTATGAAGACGATGCCATCGTCCATCGCGATGTTTCACATTAGACATCGTACAATGCTAAATTGGTCAACATTGCCCAACCCTACAAGTAGCAAAAACCTTCTTTTTTTTTGAAGTGCAGCAACAATCAAATTACCACAGCAGATTAATTCAAGTACTGTACTAAAGTACTCATTATAAATTACAGTATTTTCATGTTGGTTTAATAGCTTTTCAGCTAAATCTAAACTGCAAGACCACTAATAGTTTTGTACAGGCATCTTTATTTGACAAAAAAGCTAAAGTTATTGAGCTTTTCCTTCAGGGTAGGTCGTCATAAGACATTGTTATTCACTGACAGAGAAAATACTTCTTCTGTTGACATGAAGTTGTTCCAAAAAAAAACAAGAATTTTGTTGATTCAACTCGTTTTAAATAAATACGTAGTTTTTACAAGCAGCATTTTTTTTGACTGCAGCAACTATTAAATTACTCCAGCAGATTAATTCAAGTACTGTACTAGTGCTCATTATAAATTACGGTGTTTTCATGTTGGTTTAATAGCTTTTCAGTTAAATCTAAACAGCAAGACCACCAATAGTTTTGAACAGGTAGTTTTGTAACTAGTGAGCTTTACCTTCAGGGTAGGTCATCATAAGACATTGTTATTCACTGACAGAGAAAATACTTCTTCTGTTGGATACAAAGTGTTTATTCATTCATTCATTTTCTTGTCGGCTTTGTCCCTTGCGGGGTCGCCACAGTGGAATGAACCACCAACTTATCCAGCACGATTTTTTACGCAGCGGATGCCCTTCCAGCCGCAACCCATCTCTGGAAATTTCCACACACACACATTCACACTACGGACGATTTAGCTTACCCAATTCACCTGTACCACATGTCTTTGGACTGTGGGGGAAACCGGAGCACCCGGAGGAAACCCACGCGAATGCAGGGAGAACATGCAAACTCCACACAGAAACGCCAACTCACCCAGCCCAGCCTAGGTTCGAACCTGTGACCCAGCGACGTTCTTGCTGTGAGGCAACAGCACTACCTACTGCGCCACTGCGTTGCCACAAAGTGTTTATTTTAATATATATTTGTTTACTATACACTGAACAAAATGATTCATTGGATTTACAAAAATTTAGGAAAAGATAATATAAGGTAAGTGGTTGCGAACAATTTATATAGGCTGAATCGAAACAAACAAATTGGGTTTAGTCATGTTCAACCTAATTTGTTTAAATTCAGCCCATATAAATGGTTTGCAACCACTTACCATAAAAAACTTTGTAAATCCAATTAATCATTTTTTAAGTATATTTAGTATTTATCACTTTGTTATTGGACGCTACAGTATTAGTTTTAGAAATAATATTGATAAATAATGTAGTATATTTTAGTTTTTACTACAGTAAACTGGTATAATACTGTATAGCCTACCCTGTAGTCGTGGTATGAATTATACAGTACATTGACGGGGGGGTCAACACTGTCAGTAATGTTATTTTGTGTGATACAGTGAATCAAATGAATTAATTTAAATGACATCAATTTAATTAATAAAACACATTTAGGTCTTCAGTGTATTGAGGGATATTTACCGTATTCTGATCTGTATTCTCTGATTAGCTATTTCAGAGGTTACTGTAGGTCAAACTTCACAAACTATGCATCTAATTTTACTTTACTGTTAGTCTATATGTAGAAACAAACACCTGTTTAACAAGAACAGTGTGAAGACTTACCATGTTTATCAGCGTAGCATTCACAATGGTATTATCCATTATAGGGGTGGTCAAATGTATACTACCTGACAAAAGTCTTGTCAAATAATACAAATAATAACTTGACTTCTAGTTGTTCATTTGGCAACAGAAGTGGCTTATATGAAAGGTGAAGGCCTCTTATTTTAAATATGCTTATTTTACCAAAATAAAATATGATCAGTAAGGTCTGACTTTGCTTAGACTAAAGTCTCAATAATGTTCATCTCTGGTGACTGGGCTGGCCAATCCTTCAGCACCTTGACCTTCTTTGCTTTCAGGATCTTTGATGTGGAGGCTGAAGTATGAGAAGGAGCGCTATCCTGCTGGAGAATTTGCCGTCTCCTGTGGTTTATAATGTAATGGGCAGCACAAATGTCCTGATACCTCAGGCTGTTGATGTTGCCGTCCACTGTGCAGATTTTGTTATAAGAGATCATGTAATGATGAAAATGTGTGTAAATGGACAAACCAGCAGGCTGAGCACATTATAAATCATCTGAAATGTTGTTTTTGTCATTTTAAAACGCCTTACCGTTTAAGGGTTAGTGTTATTATATTATTAATGACCTCCAGAATCAAGAGCGTCTGTGCTCCGCGTCTGACACCTTCAAACGCCACCGTGCATTCACTGCGTGTCAGGATTGCCTTTTGAGGCGCAACTCATTTATTAGATGAAGAAAAGATTGACGTAGCTTCTCCTACTGCAGCAAAATCAGTTTTTACTGTTGATATTTGACGCCAGATAATCAGGAAGTGACGATTTTGTTCGCTTTGACTTGTTGGATGGAAACGCTGCTTTATTCGCACGTATTTTATGCGATAATCCAGTTTTGCGCATAAAGTTCATTCGCATTTTTGGATGGAAACATAGCTAGTGATCCAAAACACAGCCACGGAAACTCGCGAATGCTTTCAGAGAAAGAAAATCAAGCTGTAGAATGGCCCAGGCAATCGAGTTAAATCGAATAGAAAATACTAAATTAAGATCAGATTTGATAGACGAGACCCACAGAACCATTGAGATTTTTACACTGTTGAAGTCTGGAGAAAAAAAACTAAATCACACCCAAGCAATGCATTTGAGCTCATTCTCCATATGAGAGGCGTCTTTAAGATGCCAGCACTAAAAAAGGGTTTGTTGATTTTTGTTTGATTTTTATGTTGTATTGTTTGGGTTTTTACCAAAATCTGCTTTAATTCCATGTCAACAGCTCCTTGAGAAATATTATTCCCATGAAAAAACATGTTCAATATGTATTTTCCGCCACTGTATATATTTTTATTTCAACTTATAATTTAGCCAACGCACTCTCACGGCAATTCGTAACTTTTTGATTTAGTGGCTTATTCGTATGAACTCGTACGATCTAATTCGTACAAATTAGTACGATTTGCTCATCACCCAATGACGGTTGGGGTTAGGGGTGGGGTTGGGTGCCACACCTCCTTTTTAAAATCGTACATTTTCGTACGACTGAACTCGTACGAATTCGTACGAATTAGCCACTAAACTGACAAAACGTAAAATACTTACGCTTCCTCGTGAGATCAGGCTGAATTTAGCTCGTAATTCCTATGAATTTCTACAATCTCGTTACAAAGTAAAATACAAGATTGTTTAGGGGGAAAGCGAGGAGGAAAGGAGATTTCATATAATATTCATCATTTTTCATGCAATCACAATTTACCAAATCATTCAATAGTTTTTTAGTAACTTCCACGACAACAAGGATTGCCAGTTTCGAATATCAACCTTTTGTAATTATTTTTATACAACAGTTCTGTCGGGTTCTTGAATCTGACTGGCCGGTAGCTGTGTGATATTCTGCAAATAACAGCACTCGTCCAGCATACATACAGCAACAAGCAGAGGACACTACAGTTTGACAAATATTGCAGCTGTTGGACAACACAATGTACTTTTGAGACTTTTTTAGTCTAGAATGTGGTTGTTTAGATTGCAACTATGCAGTTTATTTATAAGGATAGTGCCTATTTTAAATATTTATCATTTCGGAGCATTGGCCGCCGTTAGCCTCTCTGAGCAGACCAAAGAAAGTGACGGTTGACGTACCGCCACAAGATGGCGACAGAGATTGCGTAATAAGTCTTTAGGGGAGAAAAACAGCATTTTCTCAGTGTAAGTTTCAAACTACAGCTGAACAAATCATTATTATACAGGTAAGTGACATTCTAAGTCGATCTCTTTCTCTTGTATGTTGTAATGCTGTATTTATACCATAGTAATCTGGTAGTGTTTGCTTTGCTCTGGCTTTTTCAGGGATAATTATTGTGATATCCTGATTACAACAGAGAAATACTGGGAAATCTCTGTTGACTGATGGCAATTCATGACGTTCAGCTTTATAATCTTAAAATGAGAGCAAAAAAATCACCTGGTTTGTCATCACTTTAGACATTACGCTAGAGAATCATTCAAACACTAGCTCTAAAGTGACGTTTGTGAAATTAGCAACAGCTTCCTTTGGTCTGACATCAGCTGCAGATGTGAATAAATGTTGGAAGACAGTAGTTCCTCATACAAAAGGGTTTTTGAGACTCTCCATGTTTGATTTTCTTTTTTATACACACGATTATGTCGTCGAACTGTTGTGTAAATGCAATATCACACTTAAAATTTGTGCAGCTCCCGTGGCCTCAAGCTGCACTGCTACTGTCAACATTGGGATGTGAAAATAATGGATATGCACCCCCCCCCCCCAAAAAAATATCAAAATTTATATTAAATTAAATATTATATTAAAGTGTCGGCGCCAATAGCCTAGTGGTTAAGTCCGCCGACATATAGCACCATGGTGCTCACGGCCACCCGAGTTCGATTCCCGGCTCGAGGTCCTATGCCAACCCTTCCCCTCTCTCTGCTCCCAATACTTTCCTGTCTGTCCTCCACTATCCTATCCCAATAAAAGGTGAAAAACCCCTAAAAAAAAATATATATATATATATATTATATTAAAGTAACTAAATATGTTCATCTGGAGCTGTATCATTGTAAATAAACAGTTAAACGGTCGGTAATACGTTTTATTATTATTATTATTTACAAAGGAATAAAATAAATAGTATACATTAGAAAAAGCTGCAAATAAGTTAGCAATTAACCTTTTTCTTCACCGTAGAAACATTCTGATTAAAGAGCAGCGAATGAATCTCATTTAGATTTTTCATTTGATAACATTAAAAAACAGAGGTGTCACTTTAAAAACGCACACATCTACAATAAAATCATTTGATTGCCTCTTAACTGTTTATGCTCATTTAAGATTAAATTAGTTGTGTTCGAAAGAAAACCCACCAAAATCGACATCTTTAGATATTATTATTATTATTATATGTTCAGTGTTTCCTCTAGGATTTTTTCCAGCTGTGGCGGCAGGACTGGTAGACACAGATCTACAAACTACCTATGGCGATAATGGCGTTATTTCAATGACAAATGTCATAAGCGCAGTATTACAAGTCGAGATCGCATTCGTGTAATACCAGCATGCGAATCTCTTTGCTTGCGCGTCGATTTCCTCTGTTCGTGCACAACTTCTTGCACACCCTCAAATATACTGTGCTCAAGTGCAGATTTTCTTGTGCGCGCTCAAATAAACGCTGCTGAAGTGTGATTTAGTGCGTTTATGTAATAAGTATGTCTCCAACATTTATTAGATTTGCTAGGAACATTTATAATTGTGTCCAATAGACCTGCAGAGCGGCATTAATGCGTCCTGAAGTAAAGTGAAACGGCTATAAACTCCAGCAAGATAAAGTCATTGTATGCAGAGACATAGACTATAGAGAGGAAACTGTGTTCATCTTAACTGAAAGCTACATCGTGTTTGCTGGCCTCACGCATCACACACCTTTCAGTCAGCATGTCACTTTATAGGGTTAAACAAATAACGCACAGCACTACGATTACAGAAAAGTTTGCGCTGTTATAATTCACTTACCTTTTAATACGTTTTGGTGCGATTATAACCTGCTATTAAACAAAAAAAAAGACTGAATGTTTTTGAATGAGAAGCTGATATGTAGCCATGGCGGGATGAATTTTGGTGTGGCGCCCCTCCATGGAAGAATCAATGTAGCGGAAACCATGATGTCTGTTCAAACAAGCACCCAAAACCCAGACTATCACTCAGCTTCAAATCACGTGTACAGAATCCATTTAGGAAACAAGCGTCTATTTATCACTATGGAGCGCGTCAGCTGACAGTCACGCACCGCTACATGACTGTTTTGAAGATTGCATAGGAGGGGCAACGTCATCTGTAATGGAAAGGAAGGGAATCCCTCTGCTTTTATATTTATTTCAAAGTGTTTTCATGCCTAAATAAAATGAAAGCACAAAACAGATTCACATTTAAGAGCAACGGGCTTCCCCTGGTGGTTGGGCGGTATGGTTTGCGTATAGGGAGCATCGGCTCGTTAATGTTTATTGCCACCCTTCATAGAAAGATTAAAAATATGAGAGAAAAACTGGAAAATATCTTTACGGGATAATATCGGGATACAATAGTAAAATACAGGAGAATCCCGGGAAAAACGGGAGTGTTGACAGGTATGTACTCGCGTGATATTAACTATTATTTTACCTATTTATAGAAGCAGATAATAACTATTTTTATACACTTTAATTATTATTATTATGGCTTTAAATTAAAAAAAGAAAAGAAAAAAAACACAGCAGAGGTAACCAAAATTATATGTTTATATATGTATACATATACATACAGTTACATCGCAAACCAAAATTCAAAATTCATATTAGTTCTGTTGAGCCGAGTTGGTGTAAAATGCCAACCTGAGTGGATCCGGAGCGTTTTCCTTTTGAATGCCAACAAAAATCCCTCGCAACAAGACTACATCTCCCAGCATGCAACATTCTGGAGGCCGCTCGCTCCAAGCTGTTTGAACCCAGAACAGCAGACGGACGACCTCATTTTATCCTCCTTCAACTACTGTGATGAATGTCAAGAGTAAACTATACAACACAACAAAATGACACTGAATCAACCTATAAAACAACATTTTTTTTTTTTTTCCTTTTTCTTTTTCTATGTAATTCCGTCCAATCGGTGAACAGGTTGCCCCCCACGGAGAGAAGTCAAATAAAGTGGCACTAGCCCACCGGACTACGCAGATACCGTCATACTCGAATATGACCCAAATAAATACAATTTAGGAACGTCCTCTGGATATGAAGGAAGTACTGAGATGACGTGAGGCAGTTGAACCGAAGATCTCTTAAATGAATCACTCAAAACTGCGGCTCGCTGGCCTGAAAGCACCACAGAAACACATGTGCCCGTCTCCAACCTGCAGCCAATCAGGAGGAGGGAAGAGACGCTAGTTAAAATATGTACTGCAGAGAGGAGTGTCAGCTTATTTTCCTGTGTAGTAGTCCTCCCCGGCACGTTTCAGGAAAGCATCACTCTGGGGATGAGGGGCTGTCGTCATCTTCATCATCCTCATCCTCGTCCTCATTGAAGGAGCTGGGCGTCTGCCCGCGGGACTCTGAGGTGTGTGACAGGGCAGTGCTGCTGAGGAAGAGGACATTAGTTAAACTGAAGAGTAGTGAGAAATCACACTCAAGTAAAAGATTATTTCTGTATGTTTTAATGCCTCATCAGCAGCATTGGCTATATTCATGGCGACGCTTGTAAATATTCATTATATTATTTACAATCATAACTGTTTCTTAATCATTCATTGTACAGAAAATATAGAGACAACAACACTGATAAAAGTCACACACTGCCTTAGTCTTGTCGCCTTATCCACGTTTTAGGAACAACACATAATAACTTGACTTCTAGTTGATCATTTGGTATCAGAAGTGGCTTATATGAAAGGCAAAGGCCTCTAGATTACACTTATTTTTCCAAAATAAAATATAATCATGCCTTGATTTTTAATTATTTAATTAGGACAGTAAGGTCTGACTTTGCTTAGACAAAAGTCTTGTCACTTAACAGAAATAATGTCCAGTATAGAATATAAGCCATGGTGCAGTGGAGAAAGAATAAATATTGTGTATGACTCCCATGAGCTTGGAGGACTGCATCCATACATTTCTGCAATGACTCAAATCACTTAATAAAGTCATCTGGAATGGCAAAGAAAGCGTTCTGGCAGGACTCCCAGAGTTCATCAAGAGTCTTTGGATTCATCTTCAATGCCTCCTCCTCCATCATACCACAGACATGCTCAATAATGTTCATGTCTGGTGATTGGGCTGGCCAATCCTGGAGCACCTTGACCTTCTTTGCTTTCAGGATCTTTGATGTGGAGGCTGAAGTATGAGGAGCGCTATCCTGCTGAAGAATTGTCCCTCTCCTGTGGTTTGTAATGTAATGGGCAGCACAAATGTCTTGATACCTCAGGCTGTTGATGTTGCCATGCACTCTGCAGATCTCTCGCACGCCCCCATACTGAATGTAACCCCAAACCATGATTTTTCCTTCACCAAACTTGACTGATTTCTATGAGAATCTTGGGTTCATGCTGGTTCCAGTAGGTCTTCTGCAGTATTTGTGATGATTGGGATGCAGTTCAACAGATCTGAATAATCGACCTTCTGCCACTTTTCCAAATGATCAACTAGAAAGTTATTATTTGTTGCTCTTACAACTGGGATCGACGACAAGACTTTTGTCACGTAGTGCAAGTTGTTTCAATTTGACCAATGATACTCTAAAACTCCTCCAGAAAGACATTTTTTTAAAATGTCTCTTCAGATATTTCCTGACTAAAAAGCGTTATACAGGCCTGAAGCCAGCTTACTGAAAGGGGTGGTTCTTTTTTCTGAAAAATAACTTTTTGCAGTTATTGACCTCATTTTCTATTTAATTATAAGGTTTAAATACTGTATTTTAGTGACATTTTAAGCACAATGTTTGCTGGATTAGCTTGATGGATGGTGAGCATAACCACACTTTTTGATGCACCAAAAATATTTCCTACCATTTTTCCATATTACTTGCCATACTATTTTAAGTGTTTATTTACAAATGTGCATTTAAACTAAGTTTTATATTACCATTTTATTAATCAATAAATATTCGAAAATTTAGAATAAAGAAATATGAAAAGATACTTATTTTTAAAAGATAATTTTATTATCATCTATCATTAAATTCTTTTTTTTGGGATCTGTTAATATTTGTTTTAAATTAAAAACTGAAGCCTGAACACAAATAACAAACTGGCCAGTTTCAAATTTCCTCAGTCAGAATTTGGCCATTTGAATTATTCAAACATAATAATAATAATAATCCAACAGGAGATTCCTCTTGGTCTTAAAGCCTTTTTTGGCTGGTTAGTTTCACAATTTATAATAGCATAGAAGTCAAACATGGGATAAATGAGCTCATATAGGGGACCAATTCTGGACCTTTGTCAGTGAGGGGTCGAACCACCTGAACCCCCCTGGCTAAGGGCCTGTTATAAACGTATAGATTCTATTAAAATGTTTTATCGTCACAATATTTGTACACAAGTCACAAAACAAGCTTTTCTTCCCCTTTCGATAAACATGTGTTACACTCAAGTAAAAAAGTACCATTGCCAAAAAATGTAGTCCAAGGTAACTCTACTTAAGCGACTTTTTTAAAAGTAAGTCTACTACTGTTGTAAATACTCAAAGACTCAAATACACAAAATTCAATAAGTAGCGCTTCTAAAAACATTCCCAAGAAGTAAGTGAGTGTAAATATGAATCCACCGTGTACCCTGCGAACTAAAAATGTAGCTTACATCAGCACAGTTTTCATTAGGATGTTTAGAATCAGAATCAGTTTTATTGCCAAGTGTGCTTCACACACAAGGAATTTGTTTTGGCTACAGAACCTTTCAGTGTACATAAAGTGACAACACAAAATAAATATGAAAAAAAGACAAACATGTAACAGAGATTGTGTAAAAAGTGTAAGTTAAATTATTTGGCATTCAAAATTGTAAACGTGAATGTTTTAACGTGACCTATAATAAGCAGAAGGAAAGCATGTTGATGTGTTTACATGTGGAGCTAAATCTGTTTTTTTTTTTTAAATATGGGAGTGTCAAAAATCTAGCTGTGATGACGTGTTAATACTGACTAGCATGCTACAAAATAATACTGCTTCTGTATGATTACTGAAATCACCAAATGGCCTTAAACAGCACCTAAATGCACTACATAATGTTACGTTTTCAAACACATGCACAAAGCACATGTGTTTGAAAACGTAACATTCTGTAGGGCATTTAGTTGCTGTTTAAGGCCATTTGGTGATTTCAGTCATCATACAGTAGACATGCGTCATCTTCATCATCAGTCTAAACCAAGGGTGTCCAAACTTGGTCCTGGAGGGCCGGTGTCCTGCATGTTTTAGTTCCAACCTCGATTAAATACCTGAACCTGCCAATCAAGCTCTTTCTAGGTATACAAAAACTTCCAGGCAGGTGTGTTGAAGGAAGTTGGAGCTAAACTATGCACTATGCCCTGGTCTAAGCAGTCTCTCGGTTGTTATGTGTAAAGATTTTATGTCTTCTTGTACACTTTTAATGCCTTTACAACATGTTTGGTGCTCTTATACAACATCTACGTCTTGTGGTCGGTCTGTGTGAAGTGATTAATCAATGCGTGATTTGATTGAACTGGAATCATGGGGCTGATTATTCCACTTAGCTAATCACCGTAGACAAGAATGAATAAACATATAAAGTAGCGACTGCATGTTGAATGTAGATAAAACACAGAAAAGCACTAAAAATAGGCTTATAAAAATACCAATTTTTGAAACCACTAAATAAAAGAACGAAAAACTACACAATTACAGTAATATTGTTACTTTACAGCACTGGTTAAAGCCAGATGAAAGAGGGTATTTGTGGAGATTGCACATTTACAAGTTTTGCAAACTTACCTTGTGAGGCTGAGAGGTGTTCTGGTGGAAGTTCTAGCCATATCTGTTGGGAAAGAACCACACGATTATTTCGATAATAATTATCAAACACAAAAAACCTGTATTAAAGCTGCAAGCAGCATTATGGGGGTTCAAGCTTTTAAGGAATTTTAAGTCAGAATTTATGGCTGACATTAAAACACATCCACAACGGACATAATGCTGACACACGGGCAAAAAACGTTATGGTTAAACTATTATATCAATAACAGACTGATTTCACGCGGCCGCCATTATTAACAGCGAAATCGAGGCTGCGGTTGGAAGAAACCCGGAAGTATCGGCTGAGTCACACAGGAATGTTGTGTACCTGGCTGTATATCTTATCAGCAAAGAGAAAGTGACACAAATATATCATTTCACCACCTTCCGAGTGACCCGAAGGTTCGTTCTGAATGAATAGTGAAAATAAAAAGGGATGATTGACCTCATTTTCAGCTAAGTTAAGGGAAATGGCACTACTTAGCTAACGTTTTCTTTCCCAAACACACATTTTAGATGCCATTTATCAAACTCAAGTTAATGAACTGATTCTTTCACTATATTAGACTAGTCACGATACAAAATTCGGTAATGAAATTAAAAAAACGCCCATTTCTCGTTAACATTTAAGCGCTGTTGATGGCGTTCTTAAACAGCGCTGATTTGCCATTGTGTTCACGTGCTCAACAGAAATTACTATGATTGGCTGTGAAGGTCATCAGTTCACCAAACTCACCGCTGCAAACACAGACGAGCGATCCGCTAATGAATCGACTGATCTTCACGGCTTTAAAACGCTTCAATGTCCGTCTGTGTGTGTTTTCAATCTGTGAAGAGCGGTGAACTGATGACCTTCACAGTCATTTGTGTTGAGCACTGGTGAATACTATGGCAAATCAGTGGTGTTTATGAGCGTGCTCAGCGGCGCTTAAATGTTAGCGGGACATGGACATTTTTTTTAAAACATCAGTACCGGGACAACACTATTACAGACAACACAAGGGTGTGCTACAGAGGACTGCACTGTTTTATCGCTCACCGGGGTACATAGGCTGAAGCAGGGAAGCGTCCCCACGGTGTTTACCTGCTGCCATGAACTGAAGCCTAGGAGGACACTTAAGCGTATCACTCTTAAAGAGATTGTGATGTTGTTTGATGCCTAATATGCTTTTAATAGTTTAAATTAAACTGAACTGAATGATATTAAAGTTATGTTTACCCCATTTCTGCATTTTGAAGTCGCAGCAACAGCTGGAGGTTTGTAGTCCACAGCATGTTGTTGCAATGTTTACAGTGCTGATCCTATACTTCCGGGTTTCTTCCCACCGCAGCCTCGCTTTCGTGTTTCAAAATGGCGGTCACGTGAAATAAGCGTATAGTCATTAATCATGCTTATTTATACACACTTTTTGCCACGTGTACAAATATGACCTAAATAAAACAAAATGTTTACTACTAGGCTTTCTTTTGAAATTTATATATATGAAAACCAGCATTCAGTGTAATTATGTCATAAGATAAAAAAAAGTTAATTAATGTTAAGCTTGGACTAAGTCTGATTTTAAATCCAATAGCAGTGTTTTTACTATAAACTAGGTATATCAGTAACTAATAAGTGGTCTTTTGCTGCCATCTAGTGGCTACAATTATAATTCATTCATTCATTTTCTTTTTGGCTTAGTCCCTTTATCAATCTGGAATGAACCGCCAACTTATCCAGCACACGGTTTACGCAGCGGATGCCCTTCCAGCTTCAACCCATCACTGGGAAACATCCATACACTACAGACAATTTAGCCTACCCAATTCACCTATACCGCATGTCTTTGGACTTGTGGGGGAAACCAGATGGGGGCAGCAGCATCATGTTGTGGGGCTGTTGTGCTGCAGGAGGGACTGGTCCACTTCACAGCATAGATGGCATCATGAAGAAAGAACATTATGTAGAAAAACTGAAGCAACATCTCAAGACATCAGCCAGGAAATTAAAACTTGGCCACAAATGGTCTTCCAAACAGACCATGACCCTAAGCATACTGCCAAATTAGTTAAAATGTGCTTTAAGGACAACAGAGTGAATGTTTGGAAGTGGCCATCACAAAGCCCTGTGCTCAATCCTATAGAAAATTTGTGGGCAGAGTTGAAAAAGCTTGTGCGAGCAAGACAGCCAACAGATCTGACTCAGTTACACCAATTCTGTCAGGAGGAATGGGCCAAAATTCCTGCAAACTATTGTGAGAAATACCAAGGAAATGTATGTAAACTTTTGACTGTCTAGAAATTAATAAAAAAATCCCCCCCCAAAAATTCTCTCATTATTCTGGCATTTAGCAAATGTCAATCATTTAGGTAATCCCAACGGACCTAAAATAGTAAACGTTTAGTATGATTTTCCATCAGACAGTTTTTTAAAAATGGTTATGTTACTATTTTTAGAGTGTATGTAAACCTCTGGTTTCAACTGTACATATCACGTCTAAAACCAATTTGAAAACTTGAGATGTGTTGCTTCCTCCATTTCAGCACACTTCTCATCCTTGCTGCAGCTCTGATACAAGTTCATTTATGGAGAAACTTAAAAATTGGGTGCTTTGTGTTTGTCTGAGGTAACTGGGCTACCATTATTAGTGAAATGTGCATAATAATCCATGCAAAGTGTCAAGTTGATTAGTTGGTTCTTGTCACATGACGCACGTCATGAATAACCCAATCACTGAGCCAATAGCCTTTGAGTTTTAAAGCAATGTGAGTGTAGTGACAAACACAACGTTCATTGACCAAATTGATGTTTAGAGTCTGGAAGAGATATATCTGTGTATGTGCATGTATTTAAAGAGTGGATGTCGTTCATGAATGAAATAAATGAGTGTGTATTGGTAGGTCGGTAATTTAGCACGTGAGTCAATCTGGTTCAGCAATCAGCAGAAAGTGGATCCAAAATGGCCACCCTTTGTCTCTCATCTAAGTCCAATACCCAGGCTTATAGGAGAAGATTGCAAGAAAGCCAATATGCTAGTTATGACTGCTTTGACCTTGTACAGACTGACGCAGTTTTTCACACCGTGGGGTTTTATGCATTGACATTTGTATGTCGAGCGGCCGACTCGATAAGGGAATGTGAACAGGAAGGAAATCTGTGGCTACAGTGTAAAGCAGTAACCGATAAGCAAAGTGCAATCATATATGCAGACCTGCAAGTAGATTTGCACAGAAAAAAAAATGTACCAAGTGGAGTTGTGAAAACTGATGGCCATACACATTGAATTATTTTGATTCAGTATATGAATACAGTAAAAACACTAGTTCAACCACAACTCTTTTATTAGCAAACAAACAATAGACTGCTTATGATAATAACTAATGCCCTGTCCACACGAACGCTGGTATTTTCAAAGCTGTAGCTTTTTCAACACAGTTTGACTGTTCGTACACAAACAAACCCAGTATCTGATCACTGAAAGCAAAACTTTTTGAAAACTCCAGAGAGATTTTTTTTATTTATTTTTTGAGGCTTGTGATTGGCCAACGTGACTTTATGGTTAGTAGTATATCAGCACCTGTTGCTTTGGCATGCTCTTGACAGCAATTCATCGGGTGTTTTTGCATTAGACACCTTTTTTTTTTAACTCCAGTTGCGTGTGGAAATAGCCTTAGACTTCAGAATTTAGCATATAATATGAGATGGAGTACGTTTAACAGTTATATTATTAAAAAAGAGAATTACTGCGACACTGAGTTTTAATTTTTGCTGATTTTCAGCATGTAGCTAAAATCTCACTGTCTTGTTACTGTCCACATACTGTGAAAGTGAAGCAGGAGAAACAATAATATACTAAAATATAGGTCTGCATGATATCTGGAAAAACGATATTTTGCGATATTTTGTTTTGCTGTGATATACAGTTGAAGTCAGAATTATTAGCCCCCCTGAATTATTAGCCCCCTTGTTTATTTTTTCCCCCCAATTTCTGTTTAATGGAGAGCAGATTTTTTCAACACATTTCTAAACATAATAGTTTGAATAACTCATTTCTAATCACTCATTTATTTTATCTTTGCCATGATGACAGTAAATAATATTTTACTAGATATTTTTTAAGACACTTCTATACAGCTTAAAGTGACATTTAAAGGCTTAACTAGGTTAATTAGGTTAACTAGGCAGGTTAGGGTAATTAGGCAAGTTATTGTATAATGATGGTTTGTTCTGTAGACTGTCGAAAAAATATATAGCTTAAAGGGGCTAATAATTTTGACCTTAAAATGTTTTTTTTTTAATTAAAAACTGCTTTTATTCTAGCCAAAATAAAACAATTAAGACTTTCTCCAGAAGAAAAAACATTATCAGACATACTGTGAAAATGTCCTTGCTTTGTTAAACATCATTTGGGAAATAATTAAAAAAGAAAAAAAATTCAAAGAGGGGCTAATAATTCTGACTTCAACTGTATATTGCAATATGAATATAATTTCACTCTATTTGGAAAGATTTCATTGATTTAGATAGATAGATTGGGATGAAGTCTTTTTCTATGCAGTAGATTTTCATAAATTATAATAAATTACAAGCAAACACTACCAGTCAAAAGTTTGGGGTCAGTTTCACCGGTAGTGTATATAAATACAACACAGCAGAGGCGAAATTAAATAAACAGTGCTTTATGGTTTTCGGTTGAGTCTGACAGAATACAGTAGTGATGTGCGGATCGATACTAAAATGTCGATATCTCTGATATCAGCTTTGTATGTTCTAGAATCGATTATCTTATCAAAATATCGATATTTCAGTAATTTGGAGCAAATATGTAGTTAAAATACAGTGGAAAGTAACCACAATTACTCTAGTTTATCTGAATAATACCAACTGAGTCGGAACTACTTGTTCTTCCGCCTGCCAAGTCATGTGCGTAATATGGCACTGTACAACTGCATATCAAGCTAGCTAGCCACTTAGTCCGCTGGCACATGTGGTTCAGTCACGCTGTCATTGGATATGGGTGACCGCAAGCGAAGTATGTGTGAAGCTACTTCACTTCCATAAACTCAAACAATGCGGTTTGTGACACGTGTATCAAAACAGTGAGGTACTGTGGTAATACCACCATCTACATAGAAAACACAGGACAGAATATGACAACGTCATGCAGGGGCGGACTGGGACAGCATTTTCACCCGGGACAAGTTATTGAAGGTCAGGCCAAAGTGAGGAGCTTTGGATTGGGGGGAGGGTAGACATGATGTTTACGAATATATAAAGTGTGTGTGTGGGGGGTGTTGGAGAGGCGCGATTGTTTACTAAAAGTGGGGCAGGGGTTGGAGAAGTGCGATGTTTATGAAAAGTGGGCAGGCCAGAAACACGGTGGCAGGCCAGATGACCCGGTGTTCCCTATGGCCAGTCCGCCCCTGAAGTCATGAGTAGGAGGTCAGAAGAGGAGGAAAGGAGAGGCACAGGTGCTGCTAGGGTGAGACAGACATCGCTTTCAGAGTCCTTATGTGCAGGAGGCAGGCACTATCCAGATACAGAAGGAGAAAATGTGACGATGTGGCTGTTGGGGCTTGGGTTTTTGTGACAATGAATATGTAAGTTAACTCTTTTTTTGTATGATAATTCTTCATCAATAAACAAGAATAACCTGTAATATGGCTCGTATTCAGTATGAAGTGACACTTTTAAGTACACTACTTGTTACTTTAATTTCCCAAACAGTCATTTTTGGGCAGAGTATTGGTATCGTATTGGTATCGCCGATACTCGCCTTCATTTTACTTGGTATCGGATAGGAAACCAGTGGTATCGCACATCACTAGAATAAAGGTACAGAAATTGAACAATTACACAAAATAATACGGCCATCATTGTATAAATAATAATATTTAATAATATCTTTATCTTTTATTTATTCAATAATCTAATCCTTCGATGTGACTATTGCAGATTCATTGTGATATCAATGCTCAAACGATATATTGTACAGCCCTTCTACAATAATACACTACATCTAAAATCCACGATAATTACGTCTATGTTTAAGAACTTCTGTATGACAACAACAAATTTGGGGGAGATTTTGTCGTCAATCACAAGAAATCACAGAAGAATGTAGAATATATAAAGAGTCTGCTACACTCAAAAAATGTTATGTTTGCTGTTTGTTCAGACTACTTATTTTAAGTGCGCTGAAACAACACAATTATTGAGTTTATTTGGAGACAACTTAATTGTTTTAAAACTTTAAGCTGTGTTTTTCTGATAGTGAACTATTCCATTAATAAAGTATACAACCAAGCAGTACCGCCGCTCCCTATACGCAGAGTACGCAGGCTGAGTAGGGCCTCAGCTCCGGAGGGGGGCACCATTTCGGATGGTTGCTCAAAAAAAAAATATTAACATTTATTTAATAATATTAAAATAAACTGAGTGTAAATAAAATGTATATTGATAATATGTTGTTAAATAGATTTAAAAAAATTCATTTTATGACGAACGCAAAAACAAACATGTGACGTAATTTTTTCCGTGTACGCGCATAGACGCGTACGCGCAGCGCGGTCCGGTCCGGTCCACTTATCTGTGCTGCTCTGCTAGCAGCAAAAAATATTTAGAACTGATGCAAGTTGCAGCTCTATCCCCGGGAAGACAACAACAGTCTGGAGCCGAGAAGAGGAAAAAAGTGCAAGATGAATCGCGTGCATCATTTTCAGGTAACTTCCATGAATCTGGAAAACATATTTTTGCTTGTTCACTAGTGAGGCTAACGTTTAAACTTCGCCACAACTGCACCAAATCTGCCTTATTTGTTGTTGTTGTTTACGTTCAGTTTTTTGCTTTGCGGCTCTGCATTGTGCTTTAAACTATGACAGGACATGTTTTATGACGTTTGCCCCTCTTCCCCATGTTGCTGATAAATACACAAACTCAATTATTTTATTAACTTGTGCAATACTTTACAATTCTGTTTGCACACCAGCTACATACACACACACTGCACAATTATTTCACTGTATGTATTATTTATTATTATATACTTATTATATTATGTTATATAATTATATATTATAGAATTCTTTGCAGTTGTTTATTGTTTTGTCTATTTCTATACATTTCTTATTGCTGCTGTTATTGCTTGTATTACTGCAATGACAATAAAGTCTCTTTAGTCTTTACATCGGTGGATTGGTGTGGTTTAGGCCGGTTTTTTATCTTTGTACATTACTATATGAAATAACAAAACTGACTCATTCTGTGATTTCTGAAAGATCAATAATATAAAATCTAATATAATATAAAAGCATGAATTCATTAATAATTATTTTTTCTGAATGTTTTAGTTTTTGTTTAAAAATACACTCATTTTAATACACTTTTTAGTTCTTAAAAACCACAAATGTCTTTGATTTATACTGACAGTGAGGGTCAGTGTTTGTCACCATAGATTATAGTGCAAGTTAAATCCACATTTTGGTTTTAGTTTAGACACGTTATGAAGAGTGCTTGACTAGCTCATTGTTTTAATAGTATGTCATGAGTTTTTCTCTAAATGACTGATTTCTTCTGTATTGTATATGGAGGTTTAATGCTGAAAATTGTCCCAAAAGAAGATAAGGTGGCCTGATCCAGCACTGCTCCAGAGGCAGCTGCACAGGTACAGACACGGAGACAGGATGCAGCCCTGAGGACCGCCCATCTCTACAGGTACAGAGAGGGTTTTAATCCTTACCTTTTGTAAAGTTGGAAAATGGGAATGCTTCTGCAGAAGACATGTCAGTGTTTACTTTAATGTAAACTATTATTTTGTAATGTAAATATTTGAATGTTTAAGTGTAATTTTGAGTGTTTAAATGCACATTTATCCATATAAATAAATAAATACATGTTTAAATACATATGTTTGTGTGTTTTTGTTCCTCTGTGGGGGCACCACAGTAAAATTTCGCATAGGGCACCATTTTGGCCAGCAGCGGCCCTGCAACCAAGCACATGTGTCCAGAAAACAAACACATTTAATAAAGTGTTAAGTGTTCGCCCAAAGAAAAAAGAATCACTTCACTGTCATTCCCACATCCGGGAGAGTTACGCTGTGGAGAAGCCCCAAAGAAGCGTTCCACCCAAACTGTTTCATGCCCAGAGTGAAGCTTGGGGGTGGATGAGTGATCAGTCTAGTTAAATTTGGAAAAACTGATAGGCTAACTTAATTCCTTCATGTTAACCTAACAAAAAAAAAACGATAATGTGGAACCTAAAATGTTTTTACAGTGTACAACAGAAAGATGAGATACATACTGGTGACGTAAGCTTCGAGGGATTTGGGCACCAGAGATTTGGCCAGAGTGAGGTTTTGTGGAGAGCATGTGCCGTTCTCGAGGCCCAGAGACATCCCCATCCGCTTCAGGATCTCAACGTCATCGTGAATCTCAAACGTGTTGTCGAAGTTGAAGAGGTATTCACACCTGTTTGCAGAAAAGAGCTTGTGTTAAGTAAAACATACTATTGTTATTACAGATGGTGCACAGCTAACAATAGTAGTAAGTAATCAGCAATGTAAAAAAAATGTGTGTTGAATCCACTGAACTTTTCTAGTAATCTCAACTTAAAACAGTCAAACCGACTACACATATTTAGTTAAACTTTGCTTAAATGTAACTTATCAAATTAAGTTAATGCAACAAAAACATTTGTTGTTGTGGCTTTTTGTCCTTACATTTTTTACAGTGCACTTCCGTTAAAATACTTTTATACAAATATTTGGTAACACTTTATAATAACTACACACTATGAACCATTTATAAAGCATTAGCAAATAGTAAATTCATTATCTGTTAAGCATTAACTCTACATTAATAAACGTTAGTAAGCAGTTGATAACTGCAGATACAAATGCTCTAATCTTGATTTATAAGTACATTTATAATGCGCTTAATGATTGTATTTTCATACTTTGTGATTGGTTGATTTTTCATTACTAAATGAAGTATTGCATTATTTACAAACTATTTTTATTTAGGAGTAGTTGTTTTTTTTTTAACGATCATTCAGAATGAGTTAGTAAATGATTAATAAACTATTGAAATTAACATTTATAATTCTTATTAATCAGGCATATAGTAATGGTTATTATGTATGTTAATAAATGCTTTATTAACTCAACTTCATCCAGTTTTGTAACCTAAACTAAAGTGAGGACTAGTTATGCTTTATAAATCCCTTAAGGGTTAAGTCTACCAAAATGGTTTTGGGTGACCTAAGCCTTTAAGCAACTCTTTTCAACACTGATATCAATACTAAAAGTTTGGTTGAGCAGCATGATATATTATTACAATTTTAAATAATTCATTACTTATTTGCTGACCAATGGAGTGCATTTACACTCACCAGCCACTTTATTAGGTACACCTGTCCAACTCTTTGTTAACGCAAATCTCTAATCAGCCAATCACATGGCAGCAACTCAATGCATTTAGGCATGTAGACATGGTCAAGATGATCTGCTGCAGTTCAAACTGAGCATCAGATTGAGGAAGAAAGGTGATTTAAGTGACTTTGAAAGTGGCATGGTTGTTGGTGCCAGACAGGCTGGTCTGAGTATTTCAGAAACTGCTGATCTACTGGGATTTTCAAGCACAACCATCTCTAGGGTTTACAGAGAAAGGTCTGAATAAGAGAAAATATCCAGTGAGCGGCAGTTCAGTAGGCGCAAATGCCTTGTTGATGCTAAAGGTCAGAGGAGAATGGCTGGTTCCAGCTGATAGAAAGGCAACAGTAACTCAAATAACCAATCATTACAACCGAGGTCTGCAGAAGAGCATCTCTGAACACACAACACGTCCAACCTTGAGGCGGATGTGCTACAGCAGCAGAAGACCACACTGAATTCCACTCCTGTCAGCTAAGAAAAGGAAACTGAGTCTACAATTCGTACAGGATCACCAAAATAGGACAATAGAAGATTGGAAAAACATTGCCTAGTCTGATGAATCTCGATTTCTGCTGCAGCATTCAAATTGGCGTCAACAACATGAAAGCATGGATCCATCCTGCCTTGTATCAACAGTTCAGGCTGGTGGTGTAATGGTGTGGGGGAAATGTTCTTGAACATGACAAGGAGTTCACTGCACTCAAATGGCCTCCACAGTCACCAGTTCTCAATCCAATAGAGCACCTTTGAGATGTGGTGGAACGGGAGATTCGCATCATGGATGTGCAGCCGACAAATCTGCAACAACTGCTTGATGCTATCATGTCTATACGGACCAAAATCTCTGAGGAATATTTCCAGTAACTTATTGAATCTCTGCCATGAAGGATTAAGGCAGTTCTGAAGGCAAAAAGGGTCCAACCCGGTACTAGTAAGGTGTACCTAATAAAGTGGCCAGTGAGTGTATATGAAATATCAAAGCAACTGAAGTACACATTTAAATAATCATTTACATATTTTATATTATATTATAATTCAATACAATATATTTTATTATTATTATTATATTATTACTATATGTACCATAGCTGGGCATAAGCATAGATAAAAAATATATTATATTAAATATGTAAACATGTAAAAAAAAAAAAAAAAAAAAAAAAAACTAAAAACACTAATAATTTGACTAGTTTTCTGAAATGAGTAGTGTATATTTCTACAGATAAATAGATGAAAGAAGGCATTGAGTGAAATCTCGTACTTGTCGCTAGAGATGGAGCAGTCGATGACGGTGCGGACGTCTGTGTTGAGGATGATAAAGGGAAGCTGAATGACAGATCCTGCAGGGGGACTGGAACGGGACGACGCTTCGCTGGCCTGGTTCCTCTGCACCAGATTCTTAAAGGCGACCTGCTGCTCATGAGAAGAGAGAAGACGCTCCAATCACCACATGTACACACAGAGCCCACTTCTTAACCTTAAAGCACACATATCATAAAAATATTATTATATTTATAATAATATTGTATATATATATATATATATATATATATATATATATATATATATATAATAATTCATTCATTCATTCATTTTCTTTTCGGCTTAGTCTCTTTATTAATCCGGGGTCGCCACAGCGGAATGAACCACCAACTTATCCAGCACACGTTTTATGCAGCGGATGCCCTTCCAGCTGCAACCCATCTCTGGGAAACATCCATACACGTTCATACACTACGGACAATTTAGCCTACCCAATTCACCTGTACCACATGTCTTTGGACTGTGAGGGAAACCGGAGCACCCGGAGGAAACCCACACGAACGCAGGGAGAACATGCAAACTCCACACAGAAACGCCAACTGACCCAGCCGAGGCTCGAACCAGCGACCTTCTTGCTGTGAGGCGACAGCACTACCTACTGCGCCACTGCGTCGCCATATATAATAATATTGTATGTGTATATATATATATATATATATATATATATATATATATATATATATATATATATATATATATATATATATATATATATATATATACACACACTATTAAGTAACTATGAAGTTTTAATCATTATTAAGACGTTAAGTGAATCAAAATGGCATCATATTACAGCAGGTGAATGTTAACATTACTTTGATTAAGCTTGAACTTAAGACTTAGCCTGAGAGTTAGCCTGCCCCAGACCAGGCTAGTTTCCCAGCATAAGTTGCCAGAGTAACTGAGTTTGAACTAATATAAATTTGATTTATGAAACAGAATCCGCCATTAATAAGCCTGACTTACCAAAATAAGCCTGGCTTTTTCTGTAAGCTTGGTTTATGGAACACTATTCTCCCAGAAGAAGGGCTCAAAATCTGTCAGGCCACTGTGCGGGACTATCAGTCATTCACAAGATGAATTGATGCTGTATTGGCCACAAAAGAAGGCCCTACACCATACTAATGAATTATTATGGTCTAAAACCAGGCGTTTCAGCTTTACGGTCCAACTCCTGTATTTTACATCTAATAAAAATGGCCGCTTTAAATCAGTCAATATGTTGATAAATACATTTTGTGCAGCACACGCATATAAACACCAACTCATTTCAGTCTCTGCTGTGTGAGGCTGGTCAATGACAAGAACTGAGCCAATGCATTTAATTTAGCACTCCAGCAGCCCTCACATTTCAGCTGAGCACAAGCCTGATCAATATCCCAGCAGGACCAAGACCTCTTCTGATCCGTCCACACATCTACGGCTTCATCAGTGCGAGCCGCTGTGTGGCATTCATGTTCATCTATAATGCGGACTTTACGGTGTTAATGTCGCACATCAACACAAACTGGCCGCAGTGATTTCCTGACAGTCAGTGTGTGGGCTTTGGTTTGACGGCAGGAGATGGATGAGGCTTTCGTCTCACTTCAGGAAAAAAATAGATCAATAGTAGGAGATTGCTGGCCGCGGTCTCTCATCTGCTGCTCTCAGTGAGCCTTTTCATCGGTTTCTCTCTGGTTATGAAGCTGGTTAGCATTGATGATGCTAACTGGATTAAGATTTACTTCAGCAGATTTTGGTTTGCTGACATGAGCTGCTTAGCAGGGGTGAATTACTTGAATTATAAAATTGCTTTTATTTTTGGTTTTGGTTTAAAATTTCTAAATAGTATTTAGCATTTTCCTCCTTTTTACTCTCTATACAGTTGCAATCAGAATTAATCACCCCCCTGATTTATTTTTTTCCCCAATTTCTGTTTAACGGAGAGAAATTTTCTCAACACATTTCTAATCATAATAGTTTTAATAACTCATCTCTAATAACTGATTTAATTTATCTCTGCCATGATGACAGTAAATAATACTGTACTAGATATTTTTCTAAACACTTCTATACAGCTTAAAGTGACATTTAAAGGCTTAACTAGGTTAATTAGGTTAACTAGACAGGTTAGGGTAATTAGGCAAGTTATTGTATAATGATGGTTTGTTCTGTAGACTATTGAAAAAATATATAGCTTAAAGGGGCTAATAATTTAGACCTTAAAATGGGTTTTAAAAAATTAAAAACTGCTTTTATTCTAGCCTAAATAAAACAAATAAGACTTTCTCCGGAAGAAAAAATATTATCAGACATACAGTGAAAATTTCCTTGCTCTTTTAAACATAATTTGGGAAATATTTAAAAAAGAAAAAAAAATTCAAAGGGGTTCAATAATTCTGATTGCAACTGTAGCTCTAGGAATGTTAGCATGCATGTCCAGGTGTTGAAACAAGACTCCCTGTGAGTAAATGTCCAATCAGTGAGTTAGGGACGTTTTCACGTAAAAATTAAATTGCATGTCCAGAATCCCAGAACCATAACTCATGATTGGATAGTTGCAAAACTCAGATCTGAGGAGTGCCGGATCTGAACAGCAGAATAAAGGTTACGACATGCAAATTAAGGCCCAATCCCAATTCTACCCCTTAGCCCTTCTCCCTCGTTTTGCGCGTTCATGTGAAGGGGTAGTGGTGTCCCAATTCTCTTTTGCTTGAAGGCGTAGGGCTAAGGGGAAGGGGTATATACCCCTTTGAACGAAGATTTTTCAGGACCACACTCATTACCAAAGGGTAAGAACATTTCCCAGAATGCACCAGCTACAGCGATAGTTTCGCGGTAAAGTCTAGATCGGATACGCGGCCGGCCGGAAGTGCGATATGCACATTAATATAGCAGCATTTATTTATGACACTGTATAACAATAATTAATCATTTTACAGTACTGTGACGGTTGGGTTTAGGGTTGGGGTGGGGGTAGGGGTTAAAAAAATACAATTTATAGGTAATTTAATAGATAAGATAAATAAAACTCGGTACAACTTCTGTTTTTACGCTTCTGTGACGGTTGGGTTTAGGGTTGGGGTGGGGGTAGACGTTAATAAAATACAATAAATCGGAAATTTCATAAATAACATAAATAATTCTCGTTAACCTCCAGCCGCAAACGTATCCGATCTAGCAACAACCCAGTTTCACTGCACCCGGAAGTAAGGAGAGGCACAAATTAGTATTTTTTTGTCATTATTACGAATTTTTACAACAAACAAGCACATGTTTTAATATATTCATAACCGCGTTCGTGTTTTACCGTCATGCTTTTATAAAAAAAAACGCTAAAATAAAAAACGCTAAATTTCGCGATCTATAATCCCTAATAATAACTCCTGTATAGCTGTCCCACAACATTCTGACACTCGATGACACTGGAACACCCTGTCAGAGCAGTCTAGTGGCTGATAATGAGCGTTTTACAGTGTCTGCTATAATGTTAATGTTGTTTTTGGTGTTTGCATAGATGCATATGGCCACGCCATGGTAAATGCGCAGTACAGTTACGATCTTATTGCCACATTAGATCTTTATGATAACATAATATATGCCTTCAGTGATTTCCTGAAGATAAATACCAAAAAATAACACAACTGGAATAACTACAGCAGTCGCGATCATCTGATCTCATATGAAGCAAGAGATCGCGATGACATATGATGACGTGTGCAGGTGTTGAAGTGCTGTCCCAATTCTTAGGGGTAAATTTTGAAGCCCTTTCCCTTCACACTTGTTTTTAAGGGCCAAGGGGAAGGGGTACAAAAATAGAATTAGGATTGGGCCTAAGTCTCAATGGTAAAACTCAATTATGACAAATAATTTTGTCCACATGTCCTTGAAAAGAAAACATTTGGGAAACTGAGTTGTGAATTGTGCGGCATTTGTGAATTATCTTAAAGTAAAAGCATCTTATTTCTTCTTACAAGCATCTTATTAAACTAGAGAGAGAGTAAGTCAGATTTGAGCCTCGAAGTGTGAGTGTAGCCAATGTGAGCTTTGTAAAATTGTGTTTGAAGACGCATTTGTTTCATTCATTCATTTTCTTTTCGGCTTAGTCCCTTTATTAATCTGGGGTCGCCACAGCGAAATGAACCGCCAACTTATCCAGCACATGTTTTACGCAGCGGATGCCCTTCCAGCTGCATCCCATCACTGGGAAACACCAATACACTCTCATTCACACACATACACCATGGACAATTTAGCTTACCCAATTTACTTATAGTGCATGTCTTTGGACTTTCCATTTTTTAATCTTATTTGTCATTAGGCCTATTGTTTTGTTCATTTCTGCACTGACACCTCAAAAGAAAGATCAACATTCATCTTCTTCATGATCTGTCTGCAGTCTCAGTTCACCTTTTCTCTATAATTTAAGCCTATAATGCATAATTCTAGGCAATGTTTTTTTTAAACAGCCTCATTTCAGTTGTCAAGTTTTGTAAAAATCAGTCTATGTATGATAAAGTCTTACCTGTCTGATTTATATGGTGATGGTGTCTGTGGGTGTCAAAATTAAAATGCAAATATTTTTATATATATTCATATATACTGTATACTATTTTTTTCAAATTTAGTTACATCACAATTGTAATTCTTTAAATTGTCAGTTGTATTTAAAGAAAAGTTATTCTGAATAAAACGTGTATGTATACAGTTATGTTCGGCTTTTGACACATTTATTTTTTGATTGGCCCAGTGAACATTTTGGCAGGGCAAGTAATAATCTGAACCACTGGCCTTATCGGGCCACTAGAAAAAAAACCTTAGCGTTGAACCCTGCAAAACAAGACTTTCGCAAAAGCTCACAAAAAACATGGAAAAACTAGGGGGTCTGGCATATGCACTCCCCTACAGAATCATCCTAATCAATTTTTGCAAATAACGCAACTAATCTAGTGAAATTGTATTCATATTGCAATATATATCGCAGAATAAAATATATCACAATGTTAGACTTTTCCAATATCATGCAGCCCGAGTTGAAACTGACCCGAAAAGTCTTACACCAAAACAAAATCTTCCTCCATACAAAAACTAAAACACGCAGATAAAGAGTTAAACGCTAAAGTACTGAAATCACTAAGCATTGACTTCTTTTTCTGCTGATGATTCCCATGTGTGGTGCTGTTTGTAATTTCAGCCGTGACGTTTGTTGCGAGACCAGACAGAAACAAACACAAACAGGTGTGCTACAAACCTGTAATATTAGCTCTTCTAGCTGCGCTCGTTTCTGCCGGATTCTTTCCAAACGCTTCTGTTTTTCCAACTGAAAAATGAGCACAATCAGACACACACAGACGTAAATATGTAAGGCATGACTGTAATATAGATTAATATTTAGTTAGCTGGATAAGACACAGATACAGTTGAAGTCAGAAATATTAGCCCCCCTGAATTATTAGTTTATTTTTTTTCCTCAATTTCTGTTTAGCGGAGAGCAGATTTTTTCAACACATTTCTAAAAATAATAGTTTTAATAACTCATCTCTAATAACTGATTTAATTTATATTGGCCATGATGACAATAAATAATATTTTACTAGATATTTTTTATTTTTTTTCTATACAGCTTAAAGTGACATTTAAAGGCTTAACTAGGTTAATTAGGTTAACTAGGCAGGTTAGGGTAATTAGGCAAGTTATTGTATAACGATGGTTTGTTCTGTAGACTATCACAAAAAAAGTAGCTTAAAGGGGCTAATAATTTTGACCTTAAAATTGTTCTTAAAAAATTAAAAACTGCTTTTGTTCTAGCCAAAATAAAACAAATAAGACTTTTTCAGAAAGAAAAAATATTATCAGACATACTGTGAAAATTTCCTTGCTCTGTTAAACATCATTTGGGAAATATTTAAAAAAGAAAAAAAAAAATCAAAGGGGGGCTAATAATTCTGACTTCAATTGTATGAGCATTAGCTGGTCTAAAGGTGTGTGATCCACATTCAGCCTGTTTCTGCCCCAGATGTGACACTAACAGATGGTGTCTTCAAACACACACACACACCTCTAAGTTGCGGCACTCCTGAGCTGAGTTTGTGGGAAGGCCGATCCAGCGTATCTCCTTCTTCTCTTTGGAGATAATGTTCATGGCCATCAGCACGTTGAGCGCGTCATACACACGCCGGCGAATGTTTTTCTGGTCGTACACCTGCTGCAAGAACAAACACACAGCTTTTTCATGAACAACACAAAGGAGCAAGCAGATGTGTGATCATTCAGCCCCAAAAAGCTCCTGCATCTTTTTTTAATTACACCTTTTCAGCGTTCCAGCAGGATTAAAACATCGAGAGGACTGTCAGGACTAATAGTGGAAAATATTCGCTCGCTGCGGGGACAAAACAGCTCTTATGCAACGATCCAAAACCCAAAGTCTCATTACAAATAAGAGATATTATCCGAGATCAACGTGAAGTGTCTGTTCCTGCTTAGGGGTGATGTGTGCCAGACGAGAGGTGGACACTGTGCAGGACTGCAGGAAGAGCTGGACGTCCTTCAGACTGATAAATCACAGCTATTTAACAGGGGAGGTTGCAGCTCTGTTTTACTCGGCTGTGTAAACTGTTGGTGAGTAAAGTGATGGCCGTTTAAGTGGCGAGCGTATGCATATTTCATATCTGAAAGGCCAGTCGGAGACAGTGCAGATCAATAGCAGATTGCGCTGGAAGAAAAAAACATGACGTCAAATCCATGATGGCTCTTAAAAAAAACTCTTGAATGTAGGAGGTTTTGCACATTACTTCCCCCATTTTCAATTGTTTGTTTAGGGTTTTAAAGAACATCTTGAAGTTGAAGCAGTTACAGTGGTGTGGAAAAAGTGTTTGACCCCTTACTGATTTCTTATTTATTACTTCAATGTTTCAAATCATCAAACAAATGTAAATATTAGTCAAGTAAGCACATCATGCAGTTTTAAAATGAAGGTTTTTATTTTTAAGGGAAAACAAAATTAAAACAAAACTACATATCTCTGTGTGTAAAAGTGTTTTCTCTCTAAACCTAATAACTGGTTGGGCCACCCTTAGCAGCAACAACTGCAGTCAGGCATTTTTGAAAACTTACAATGAGTCTGTTACAGCGCTGTGGAGGAATTTTGGCCCACTCATCTTTGCAGAATTATTGTAAT
>LR812533.1:6356493-6381493 GCA_903798195.1 Danio kyathit
CAAATCTAAACACACAGACGCACACACACAGGCACACACACTCAGGAAGTCTTATGATGAACTACTGCCTGAAGTGTTTTTATGAAGCAGCACGAGTGTGTTTTGTGTAAATGTATAGAAAGCGAAATGTTTAAAGGACCTCACCTTGAGCACAAACACATGAACACACTTCAAACACCTGATGTGTGTGTGTACGTGATCACTTCATTTAACATTTAGAGTTTACATCGGTCAGAACCATTCCTCATTTGATGATTCCACTATTGAAGCCAAAACACACACACACACACAATTACTCACTCACTATCTAGAAACAGCATGTGACATACCACCATGAGGGTAGTCTGTGTATTCGTGCTCGCGGCCTGGATGTGTGCGCACGTACATTGCAGTGTGTTTGACAATCGTCTGGGTTTGTGGCTCCGGGTCATGTTACTGTAGCAGGATGTGCCACATTCAAACAACAGAGGTGGGAAAACAAGCACACGTGACGCGTGGAAGACTGACTCAATGTGACGCTGACTGTCACACACACTCATTCAACTCAGTTATCATCAGCATTAGGGATGAGGGAACTGTTGTTCTGAATGCAAAACTGGCTTTTTACAACAACGAGATGTTGCTATGAGGTTCCTATTGTGTTCTGGGGGGTTACTAAGACATCGCAAGATGGTTTTGGGTGTTTAGTCTTTTTGTTGTTGTTTTGTGTGCCTCAACTCACTTGCAAATTTGGGTTTTACAACGACAAGCTGTTGCTATGAGGTATTGTGTTCTGGGGGTTACTAGGGCATTGTAAGATGGTTTTGGGTGTTGTTATGATTTTGTGTGTTTGTTTGTTTTGTGTGCCTCAACCCGTATGCAAATTTGGCTTACAAACCCTGACAGGGTGTTGCTATGAGGTTGCTATTGTGTTCTGGGTGGTTACCAGGACATTGTAAGACTGTTTTGGGTGTTCTAGTTTCGTTGTTGCTGTTTGCTTGTGTGCCTCAACTCACATGCAAATGAGTTTTTTTTTCAATGGCAAGGTGCTGCTATGAGGTATCTATTGTGTTCTAGATGATTACTAGGGCATGGCAAGATGGTTTTGGGTGTTTTATTTGTTGTGGTTGTCTTGTGTGCTTCAACTCACATGGAAATTCAATTTTATACAATGACAAGGTGTTGCTTTGAGGTTGCTATTGTGTTCTGGGTGGTTACTAGGGCATCGCAAGATGGTTTTGGGTGTTCTCGTTTTTTGTTGTTTTGTGTGCCTCAACTCACATGCAAAACTGGCTTTTTACAACGACCAGCTGTTGCTATGAGGTTGCTATTGTGTTCTGGGTGGTTACTAGGACATTGCAAGATGGTTTTGGGTGTTGGTAGGTTTTTGTTTGTTTGTTTGTTTTGTGTGCCTCATCTCGAATGCAAATTTGGCTTACAACCCTGATAGGGTGTTGCTATGAGGTTGCTATTGTGTTCTGGGTGGTTACCAGGACATTGTAAGACGGTTTTGGGTGTTCTAGTTTTGTTGTTGTTGTTTTCTGTGCCTCAACTTACATGCAAATGAGTTTTTTCAATGACAAGGTGTTGCTATGTGGTATCTATTGTGTTCTAGGTGATTACTAGGGCATTGCAATATGGTTTTGGGTTTGGTTCTCGTTGCGGTTGTATTCCAGGTGGTTGCAAGGGCATTGTAGAATGGTTTTGGGTGTTCTCGCTTCTTGTTGTTTTGTGTGCCTCAACACACATGCAAAACTGGCTATTTACAATGCCAAATTGTTGCTATTGTGTTCTGGGTGCTTTTTACAATGACATGCTGTTGCTATGAGGTTGCTATTGTGTTCTGTGTGGTTACTAGGGCATTGTAAGATGGTTTTGGGTATTGTTCGGTTTTTGTTTGTTTGTTTGTGTGCCTCAACTCGTATGCAAATTTGGCTTACAAACCCTGATAGGGTGTTGCTATGAGGTTGCTATAGTGTTCTGGGTGGTTACCAGGACATTGTAAGACGGTGTTGAGTGTTCTAGTTTTGTTGTTGTTGTTTTGTGTGCCTCAGCTCATATGCAGATTTGGCTTTATACAATGACAAGTTGTTGCTTTGAGGTTGCTATTGTGTTCTGGGTGGTTACTAGGACATTGCAAGATGATTTTGGATGTTTTAGTTTTTTTGTGTGTGTGCTTTAACTCACATGCTAAACTGTCTTTTTACAATGACTAGGTGTTGCTATGAGGTTGCGGTTGTATTCCAGGTGGTTGCAAGGGCATTGTAGGATGGTTTTGGGTGTTCTAGTTTTATTTTGTGTGTGTGTGTGTGTTCAACACACATGCAAATTTGACTTTTACAACAACAAGGTGTTGCTACGAGGTTGTTATTGTGTTCTGGGTGGTTACTAGAGCATTGAAAGACGGTTTGGGGTGTTTTAGTTTTTGTTGTTTGCTTGTGTGTCTCAACTTAAATGCAAAATTGGCTTTTTACAAAGGCAATGTGTTGCTATGAGGTTGCTGTTGTGTTCTGGGTGGTTACTAGAGCATTGCAAGACAATTTTGGGTGTTTTAGTTTTATTTGTTGTTGTTGGTTTGTTTGCTTCAACTCACATGTAATTTTTTTTTTCTTAATGGCAAGGTGTTGCTATGAGGTTTCTATTGTGTTCTGGGTGGTTACTAGGGCATTGTAAGATGGTTTTAGGTTGTTCGGTTTTTGTTTGTTTGTTTGTTTGTGTGCCTCAACTCGTATGCAAATTTGGCTTACAAACCCTGATAGGGTGTTGCTATGAGGTTGCTATAGTGTTCTGGGTGGTTACCAGGACATTGTAAGACGGTGTTGAGTGTTTTAGTTTTGTTGTTGTTGTTTTGTGTGCCTCAACTCGTATGCAGATTTGGCGTTATACAATGACAAGTTGTTGCTTTGAGGTTGCTATTGTGTTCTGGGTGGTTACTAGGACATTGCAAGATGATTTGGGGTGTTTTAGTTTTTTTGTGTGTGTGCTTTAACTCACATGCTAAACTGTCTTTTTACAATGACTAGGTGTTGCTATGAGGTTGCGGTTGCATTCCAGGTGGTTGCAAGGGCATTGTAGGATGGTTTTGGGTGTTCTAGTTTTATTTTGTGTGTGTGTGTTCAACACACATGCAAATTTGACTTTTACAACAACAAGGTGTTGCTATGAGGTTGCTATTGTGTTCTGGGTGGTTACTAGGGCATTGAAAGACGGTTTTGGGTGTTTTAGTTTTTGTTGTTTGCTTGTGTGTCTCAACTCACATGCAAAATTGGCTTTTTACAAAGGCAATGTGTTGCTATGAGGTTGTTTTTGTGTTCTGGGTGGTTACTAGGGCATTGCAAGACGGTTTTGGGTGTTTTAGTTTTATTTGTTGTTGTTTTGTTTGCTTCAACTCACATGTAATTTTATTTTCTTAATGGCAAGGTGTTGCTGTGAGGTTTCTATTGTGTTCTGGGTGGTTGCTAAAGCATCGCAAGATGGTTTTGAGTGTTTTATTTGTTGTTGTTTGTTTTGTGTGCCTCTACTCACAAGCAGATTTGGCTTTTAACAATGACAAGGTGTTACTATGAGGTTGCTATTCTGCTTGGGTGGTTACTAGGGCATTGCAAGAAGGTTTTGGGTGTTCTAATTGTGTGTGTGTGTGTGTGTGTGTGTGTGTGTGTGTGTGTGTGTGTGTGTGTGTGTGTGTGTGTGTGTGTGTGCGCGCGTGCCTCAACTCACATTCAAAACTGGATTTTTACAATGACAAGGAGTTGCTATTAGGATACAAGGAGGTTACTATTATGTTCTGGGCGGTTAGTAGAGCATTGCAAGTCAGTTTTGGGTGTTTTGTTGTTGTTGTAGTTTTGTTGCTATGAGGTTGCTATTGTGTTCTGGGTGGTTACTAGGGCATTGCACAATTGTACAATTTTGCAACAGCTCTTTTCTTCAACACTGACTTGCATAAGAGTATATCAGACATGACTACATAGAGTATAACAAGAATTGCACTGAAAAAAAATATTGTGGAGGTACAGGATTTATAATTAGACTCACTAAAGTGCATACACCATAAGGAAAATAGAATAAGGAAATATCTTCAAGCAGCATAAAGAGCTGTTTTTAATGTCTAAAAAAATGGAAGTGAATGAGAGCAGAAGTCTCAAGCCAAAAAGATTCCAATGGCTGTGCCCACTCGTACGTCAAGAATAAGGTCAATAGAGTACCCATAATATAACTCTTTGGTGCCCTAGCCAAACTGATTCACTGAATTCCAGCAGGTGAAAATACGCATAGGTTACTACCATCAGCAATTTCTGTCATCAGTCTATGATGCACCTGATGACCTACACATGCCGTAATGTGAGCAAATGCTTGCGTTAGGTCGAGTTAAAACAAAGAGCGTGCTCGGGGTTCAGTGGTGTGCCAGATACGTGAATGATGCTGAGGAAAAATTCATTCACTGGGTTTCTCCCTTGCAGTATAAATAGCACAACTGCACTGTGGGGTGAATTATGTAACCGCCGCTCAATGATGGAGAGAGGTGTGGAGAAACAGGAGGTACATGGGGGATGTGTGTGTGTGGGTTTGCAGCAACAGTGGCTGATTGGGGTTTCAGTCGTCAGGACAAATTAGTTCCAGACCCCCAACTCACCGAAATGTGCCCCTAATTGTCTGGAAGTACTGCAGTTCTGTGAGAGAGAGCTGCGTGAGTGTGTGACGCTGGATGCGACACGTGCAGGTCCTCACGCAAGCCCTAGTGTGTAACATACAGTACATGCACACACACATGCTGACTTCTGCTTAGCAACAGCGCTTAGATGTGTGTGTGTGTGTCCGTGAAGAATGTTTCAGCATCAGAGAAATGCAGTCTCAGGAAAGAGGAGAGAGAGAAGATGGAGGGCTGGAGGAGAGGAGAGGGGGAGGGAGATTCATCTGACCTTTCGCAGGAGAACACACATCTGCCAGAATGCAGCAAAAATCAGCAGAGGCTCAGGAGAGTCGCAGAAGGGTAACGGTGTGTGTCTGTGTTTATATGATGAGGAACTGTGAGCAATTACAGCCAAATGCTATTTATAGCAGATGGGGAAAAAATCTTTATCTAATGCAAAAATAAAAAGTAGATGAAGTGTGGAATTTCTGCACCATCAGTGCTGCTGGAACAGAAGTGTAAAATGAATGATGATAATCAAAGGGTTCTTGGGTAGGGTTGCACCAGCTGTTCGTAAGTTCGTGTTTAAAGGTGCTGTATGTAAGTTTTTGACTCTTCTAAAGCATAAAAATAACCTGACATGTGTGCAGATATTGAAGAAACATGCTAAGTGAGCAATCTTGTTTGTCTAAAAAAACAATGCTAAAGTCAGATATTCTGCTTTGAAAATGTGCGTTACGTGCTGGAACGTCTGTCTTTGTTTTGGTTCCTTTAACCCGCCCCAATGGCAGTTTAGCTAATTACATTTCAGCACCCTGGGTTGCCTTTGTGGAAAACAGCGTATTTCATTTATTCAGTCAGGGTGGCTATCAAAGTATCCGTCCATGACTGAAATGCGACGTTTGGTGGACAGTAGCAGACTCCGAAATGATACGCAGATGCAGAGTTCCACATGAGGAGGTAATTAAATAGCAAATAATATCAATATTACGAATGTAAACATTAGTTGAGCAGGTTACATTGTAACCCTGTGTCCTAACAACATGCTCCATGACGAGATTTGCAGTGATGAGCAATTTGGCTGTTTGCACCAGACGAAACACGACAGAAATTTAAATACAGCCATTCAGAAGCACAGAATAGTGCACTCACTGCACTCCAGCGAAATGGTAAGGTTTATAATCTAATTAATACATATTAAACCTCTTTAACATTATTAAATGTAGATGCTGAATCACTGATATGTGTTGGTTTGCACTGGGTCACAGTTCTAAAGTTCAATTTCAAATGGTTTATTTTCAAGATCTGAGGTGAACTATCTGCTGCTGCTTTCAGTATATGACAATAAATGTCATGTAAAATGGCATTCAAACTCACATTATTAGCATTTGACACTGAATAAAGCACATGAGGTGTACCTGAGATGGTGATCATTGTCAGTTCTAGAAGCCGTTTCTTAAATATAAATTTCAGGTGATGGTTATAGGACAAAAAAATGGAAAAAATTACTTCAATAGCATGCTGTTGCTTTTATTTAGAACACAAATTAAATCAGCCTTCAGGCTTGCTCCTGTTAGTGTCGTCAATCTGGCAACTTGCATTTGCCTGTGTTTTGAACCAGGTGTGCAATACCTAGTTCAACCACTGGGTGTCAAACTTACATACTGCACCTTTAAACTGGAACGTAAAGTCCACACCAGAGGCTTAGTAACTACTAGTAACTAAATTTGTTCTTACTTCGGTTGCACCACATGTTCTTAGGGCAAAATGTAGTTAGTGGGTCGTAAGCTCTCCGAAAAGTATTGGGTGGCCATATCCAATAAGAACCGTTAAGCTGCTTTGAAATTCATGTATATATAAATATATAATATATAAATATAGAAGAAGAGTAAATTGTCCACGCAAATGCATCTGTGCTTCATCAGGGAGCCGATGTTAATCAACCAACTCGCAATACGCTCAAAAATATCTGCAAAAAGGTAGTTATGATGTAAATATGAGCTATTAGATATGCCTGTGTCATTTACACACACAGCAATGATGTCTCTTGCAGTAGTGCATGCTTGAGACTGATTCAAAAGTGGAATATAAGCATGATAATCAATGGATTGGCTTGTGTTAGAGAATTTTAAATATTATATATAGACACACACACACACACACACACACACACGTTGGTATTGGTGATTTACTCTCCGTAGATGTAATGTATTTTATACAGTAAAAACTTCTAATTATATGCCCTCCCCAACCTTACCCCTAAACCAACCCTCACAGGAAACCTGAGGCAAGTTGAAAGTAAAAAGACTCTTAAGCATGATTTTTAAGCATTTTAAATTACAAAGACATCAGGGATGTCCTCATAAACCACCTTAATAGAGTACAACTAGCTAACACCCACGCCATTATACAAAAAAACTGTCCTTGAAAACCACTAAAGCACACACACACACATACACACACACACACACACACACACACACACATATAAAAGCACAAAGCTAAACATTCTATCTAATATACTAAGGATTATTTATAAAAATGTTGCAATATGCTCAAGAACATTTGCAAAAAGGCAGTTAACATGTAAATATGAGCTATTAGATATGCCCGTGTCATTTACACACACAGAAATGATTTCTCTCATGGCCATGCATGCGTCAACTGATTCAAAAGTGGGATATAAGCAGGATAATCAACGCACACAAACACAAATAAAAGCACAAAGCTAAACATGCTATCTAATATACTAAAGATTATGTACAGAAATGATTAGCTGCTAAACAAACTAAACAAACACTAAAGCCACACATTCTATAGAGGTGAAGAGTAAAACCACACACTTAACACAGCATTTTTTCTGCCAAATGCAGCTCCGACAACTGACATCAAGTACAACTACTGCTCTGATTCATCAACACTAGTGACCCAGTCGAGCGCAGATGCCTCCATGCCATTAATAATGTTCAATTACCACAGAAAAGCAGCTGAAGGAGAGCTTTGCGAGTGTGTTCGTATGTGAACAGAGAAACGCATTGGGCTCTGAAACACAACTGGGCGAGCAGCTGTGATCCTCCACGGTCCTGCGCAACATCTGAGCCTCATAAATCCACAGAGATTCATGAACGGCTCACTTTTCTCACTCTTTCACACATACGGAGCACAATTGTCCTATGGGTAATCCGTTTTAAGGGTCGTGAAACTCTCGTCTTTCAGTTCAAGTCTACCCTAGAATTTTTTATTATTATTTAAAGAAATGCAACATAAATGGGTGTGGAAAGCTGTGTGTGTGTGATGGGGTAAAGTGGGAATTGTCAGCTGTCAGTGGCCTATACTAAAATCTGAGGTAAAACGCAAGAAAGAAGAAATGCAAGATGTCTATATTTAAAGAGTGCATTTTTTAAAATCTTGACATGCATACTTTGAAGAAGGTTTTATAAGAGTAAATTTAGGACTTTAAGATATATTTTAAGACTAATGGTGCGTGTACATCAGACGCGGATGAAGCACCAAGTGCGAGTTATATACATGTTAAATCAATGCAAAGACGTGATTAGACATCATGCGGTGTGATTTGTGTGAATGAGGCGGCGGAATGATGCGATTTGAGCAAATGAAGCAGCGCGAATCAAGCGTTTTGCGCATTTGACGTGCTTAAAATGTGAGTTGCGCGAATCACTCGAGTTGGAAAATCTGAACTTTAGCAGACATTCGTGCTGCGTTAACCAATCAGGAGCTTGCTCTCGTATAAACGTGATTACGATGTAGTGCCAGTCGCAAGGGGAAATCCTCCTGCCGACACAGGAGAACAGCTCTTCAAACTGGGCTCAGCTCAGTCTGAAGCACAGTTTAAAGCACAGGTGTCAAACTCAGTTCCTGAAGGGCCGGAGCTCTGCACAGTTTAGTTCCAACCCTAATTAAACACACCTGATCAAACTAATTGAGTCCTTCAGGCTTGTTTGAAACCTGCAGGTAAGTGTGTTGAAGCAGGGTTGGAACTAAACTGTGCAGGGCTGCGGCCCTCCAGGATCTGAGTTTGACACCGCTGGCTTAAAGCTTCCATCGTCCAGGTACAGTTTCTGGAGGAGTAGATGAACTCACAGAGCTGGGTACACCTCTAGACACCACCTCTAGTGGACTCAGGCACGGCACCGAATCTACAAATTTATGCTGTTTTTTCAGTCTTCCTAAATCACATAAAGCACAGCTAATCTCTCCATAAAATCCATGTTAGCCATTTAGCAATGAAACTAGAGTCACTGAGCAGACAGAGCGACCGCCCATGACGCGAATCCGCATCTATTGTGAAATAAATTTGATGCAGAAATGAAAACTCAAAATGTTCACACGTCTATTTACGCACAAATAGTGTGATTTATTCGATGTGAACACAGCATAAGTAAAGAAAATTTATAAGGGGGAAAAAAATTATGAACGGAGTACAATACAGCAATATGTTTAAAGAGTGCATTGTGTTTATAGCATCATTTACAAGTAAAAATATAAACTGATCAAACCTTTTTCTAATCCCTTTTACATGAGGTAAGTTAATGCTACGTTCACACCAGACACGGAAGCAGCGTCAAGCCCGAGTGATTGACATTCTGTGGCGCAATATGCGCAAATGAGGCAGTGTGTATGACGCAATTTGTGCAAATCAAGCGGCGCGAGTTGAGCGTTTTGCGCGATTGACGTGCTTAACGTGCATATCACGCGAATCGCTTGAGTTGGAAAATCTGAACTTCAGCGGACATTCGCGCTGCGTTAACCAATCAGGAGCTTTCTCTTGTAGTGGCATGATTATGACGTATCGATGTTGTTAGTGTCTCAAGGGAAAATCCTCCTGCCGACACCAAATAACAGTTCATCAAACTGGGCTGGGCTTAGTCTGAAGCACCGCTTAAAGCTTCCATCCTCCAGGTATAGTTTCTGGAGGAGTTTGAGCTCACAGAGCTGGGATCACCATTGAAAAGGATTTAGTGGACTCAGGCACGGCTCCAAATGAATCAACGCAGTTATTCTCTCAATAAAAATTCATGTTAGCCATTTAGCAACAAAGCTAGAGTCACCGGGCAGACAGAAGCCCCGCCCATGACACGAATCCGCATCTATTGTGAAGCGAATTTGACGCGCGAATGAAGCAAGTAAACTCAAAATGTTCACGCAACTATTTACATGCGAATAGTGTGATTTATCTGCGCGTACAGCGCAGCAACACATCATAAGGCTTCAATACCTCTGATTCAGTGTGGAGTGTGGAAATAACACGCTCATTTCTTGTTCCTAAAATCTTTGAGTTGAGGTGTTCATGACCCTTTAAAGTTAAACTCAAACAACACAATTCTCGAGTTTTGGGGGGACAATTTAATTGTTTTATGTTCAATGCACTTAAATTTGTAAAGACCAAGTTAACTTAATTCCTTTATGTTATCCCTATACAAACCCAGCATTTTTTACAGTGAAGGGTGTAACTTTTGTTTGAGAAGTGTGTGGGTGGGGGTCCTACAAAATGTGAGGAAATATTTACATTTAAATCCTATTTCCTGCATTTACATACATTTAGGGACTGTGCTGATACAAAATCCAGAAAAAAAACTATACTGTAAAACATTAGATGAACAATTGGTTAGATGAACAAGTTAATCATGCTCTTGCCTAATTTTAGAAGTTACGCATGCGGTTTTAGACAGTTTGACACAAGTTTAATAAACTTATAAGGTTAATTTGATTCAGCTTAAATTTTAAGGAAACCAGGATTTTTTACAGTGTAGGTGGATTAAACAAATTGAATTTCAAATAAACTTAAAAAATAAATTTAATAAAAAAATAATATGTTGTGAACTGTGTGCTGAATCACTTGTGATGATGATGAGGTTGCATGGTTAAACAAAATCATATAAAAGTGGCGAGAGAGAAACAGGATTTTGAAAAGTGGGCGGGACATGTTCCCTCTAGTCCCCAGTGTGGGGCTGCACAATATATCATTTCAGCATTGATATCGCAATGTGTGCATCCACAATAGTCTGGATCTGCAATGTTGAGTCGAAAATACAGTTGACCAGGAGCCATAGAACACATGATTTGTAGAGTCACTGCCAAGTCTAACCATAATAGAGTGAGAGTTTAACATTTGCATGTGTTTTTAAGGCATGAACGTTTCAGATTTTTCCAATATCGTGCAGCCCTAGTCCAGCGTAAATGATTCCCCTGTGTGTGTCGCATCATTTACCTGGACGAAGAGTCACTCGAACACAGGCCGTCCCTGAAAAACACACACTTTTGATTACTTTCAAGATTTGCAGAAATGTCATCAGATTAAGGGCCTGTCTACACAAACACAGGTGTTTAAAAGAAGAAAAAAAAAGAATTCTTAACACTGTTTCACTGTTTGTCCACATGAAAATGCAGTATCGAGTGAGTGAAATCAAAACTTTCTGAAGACTCCGGCCAGGGTGAAGATTTTCCAAAACTCTGTGTGATCATGTGGACACTATAAGCCAGGGGTGCTCAACCCTGTTTCCTTTAGATCTACATTCCTGCAGAGTTGAGCTTCAACCCTGATCAAACACACCTGAATCAATTAATTAGGACCTGAACAGCACTTGATAATTACAGACAGGTGTGTTTGGCTAGGGTTGCAACTGAATCTGCAGGAAGGTTGATCCCCAGGAACAGGGTTGAGCACCCCTGCTATAACCAGAGTTTTCACTTCATGGTGTCAATGTGCGCGATGTCTCCTTTCTGATTGGCCAATACGGCTGGGTTCCATACCTGCCAACACTCCCGTTTTTCCCGGGAGTCTCCCGTATTTTAGACCCGTCTCCCGTATTGTTCTGTCTCCCGGTAAACTCCCGGAATCCGACCCCCGCTCCTCAGCATTTTGGTACAGTCCGGGCTGAAACCTGGTGCTTGTGCGCGTGCTCTTCCGGTCGCGCGCAACCTCTCCGCGCTACAGTTTGCGCGCCTCCATATCCCCAAACCTCTCACCCCTCCCGCTCTATGCTTTTAGTTCGCGCCAGTGTTGCCAACTCAACGACTTTTCAGACCCCCCTAGCGACAAATTTTCAAAAAAGCGACTAGCGACAAATCTAGCGACTTTTTTGTGTGTTACTGGAGATGTTTATAGACTGTCGTTTGTCCATTACTGTACCGTCCCTACTCTTCTCAACGAGCTGCGGATGCCCGCCTTAGAGCACTGACAGGTGGCCCAGTCCTCGTACAGCAGCCTCTCCCACCTGCAGCCTGACTGCAGATCACTCCTCTGCGTACCAACGGCAAATGATTTAGCACCGGGAGTGTGAAGGTATTTCCCTTGTACAGTCAAACTGATCTGCTTCTCTTTTATTTTAACAATTTAATTTGACCGTTTATTCTTTTCTTGTCACAATCAGAGATGTTTTAAAGTGAGAGTTTCTGAACTTGTCTGAGTATATTACGTCTGAGAGATTACTGCAAATTCACTACTCATCTATAATGATATACTGTATTCAAACAGCAATACATTTAGTTAAATTGATAAGCTTAGATAAAGCGTAGTGCAAATATAAAATACCCCATTCATTTACCATAGGCTGTTAAACAGAAATGGTAGAACGTGATGACGTCAGTAATATGCAAATTAGTGTATGACGTACGTACACATATGTTTCCACATTTGGTGTGAACCCAGCATAAAAGTTTCATTATTGCCACCTGTCAGTTAACACCTGCGTCATTTTGGCATTTTCACGTGGACGAGGATGTTTTTAAAAAATGAAAGCGGGGACAACTCTGTTTATAAAAACACCCGTGCATGTGTGGACATGGCCTTACTTCCAATCCTCCATGATGGATTCAATGTTTGATAGAAAATAATCTAAAAAGATGTATTAAAAATGTTCGATTTAGCCTAAATTAGGATTTTCTTTAGTAAACATATGCCCACCTGTCTGAGTAATAGGAGTCGATGTAGTCGTGCGTCCTTTTTTTGTTCCTACAAAGAGAAGGCTGCAATTAGTCAACAAATACACAAAGTTGAGTTGGCCAAAAAAAGGCATTTTTTTTACCTCAAAAAATAATTTTCAAAAATTAGAAGCATATAAAATAATAAAATGAAAACATGTCAAATAATCAGTTTCTCCTTAAAAATAGTATACGAGGAGATATGACCAAAAAGTAAACTACAGGTGTTTAACCCTTGCGTACTGTTTAAAGTTGCATTGCCCCATTGACTTCCATTATAACCACATTTTTTTGCTTGCAAAGCCATGACACCATATAATCATGTTGTTGGTTTGCCGTGTTGGGGAGGTAAAATTTGTAATTTTTACTGTTGATCATCAGTTGGAAGCATTAAGCCTTTAGATAGGCCTGTGCAAAAAAAAGTTTCTGGTTTGTATATGGAGTTCTATGCAGTAAAACAGCAGATTTTCCCAAAATGTGTGTCAAATTTAGATTTGTTCTCAAAAATCATTCCATTTGCTAAAACAGAGAAAGTTGTGACCAAAATTAAGCCTCAAAGGCACACCAAAGTGGATGAAAACATGCCCAACAGCACAAAAGAGTTAAATAATTCCAGTTCAAACTATATCTATTCATAATTGCGGAATAATGTGTAACAGAGGCCAGCTAGTGAAGTGCTATGGAGGTAAACCTCACTCCTCTGACCTCAAAAGGGGCTCTAGCAACCGACTCTAGAAGCAATAGTCTTTAGCCTCTTTGTTAGAGCAACCGACTCCCATTCAAAGAATCTCCAGTTTGATTCCAGCTCAGACCAAGTTGTGTGCAGTAGGACCGTGGGGTTACACGTAGGGGCTCGTCCGGGATGGGAGTGAGGTTTAGGGGGGTGAGTGTAGCAGAGGCCAGCTAGCGAAGTGCTATGCAGGTAAACATCACTCTTCTGACCTCAAAAGGTGCTCTAGTGACCGACTCTAGAGGCCATGGTCTTTAGCCTCCTTGTTAGAGCAACCCACTGCCATACAAAGAATCGCCAGTTCGATCCCAGCTCAGACCGGGGTGGGTGCAGTAGGACTGGTAGTTTACACATGGGGGCTCGTCCGGGATGGGAATGGGGTTTAGGGGGGTGAGTGTAACAGAGGCCAGCTAACGAAGTGCTATGCAGGTAAACCTCACTCCTCTGACCTCAAAAGGTGCTCTAGCAACCGACTCTAGAGGCCATGGTCTTTAGCCTCCTTGTTAGAGCAACCAACTCCCATTCAAAGAGTTGCCAGTTCGATCAGGTTCAGAGTGGGTTGCGTGCAGTAGGTCTGGTGGGTTACAAATGTATATGGTAAATGAATAAAATCATATTTATTTCATATATTTTGCAACCAAAACACTGATAATGACTATTACGATATCTCCTTGGCATAACACGAGGCACGCTCCACCGCAAATAAAATATGCACTCTTATAACCATATAAAACATAGTACTACATAAACACTGCCATAATTCAATCAAAAGCAATTGCTTGGCATAAATACAAGGTATTCATTGATTGAGAATCCTGAATTGTTGCCTTTAAAAGTTTGCAATGTTTGTTCTCCGTTTCCAAACTTGAGGTTTTAAAATGATCAACTTAATATTAATAACCAATTGAATTAAAGACATTGGCATCAATTATTATAAACATTCATTTAGTCATCTAATATGTGCGTGTCTACTATGTACTGTCAACCATACTGTACATCTAGCACAACAGGGTTGTAACGTATGTTGCCAGGTTGAGGTTGAAAATGCTTAGAGATTTGAATATTTTGTCAATTGTGTGAGGTGATGAGCTTTATGCAAGATCTGGCAACTTTACAAGCATTGACAAAAAGTGATTTTTCCTAACTAGATTGGGCCACTCAAATTAGAAATAACAAAATGGGAGGGTGGTGGGAGATGGGTGTGATATACAAGAAACTCCCGGGATAAAAACAGAAGTGTTGCCAAGTATGGGTTTAGCGCAACAAAATCATTTACAGATGCTAATAAACAAATTCTAATAAATGATTCAATTAAGCAAATGTCAATAAAGTATTTTTTCCGTTTCACTTAATTGATACTTGAAATTTGATGAAAGAAGGGGCTTTCACACAAATGTTTGGTAAAGCATGTTGAACCATAGGCTAACCTGTAGAGATGCAAAGCCTAAACCACCGCTGATTTATTTGGAGGAAGAATGGGTTGAGAATAATTTGTAATATGTGAACAATTTATGGCATTATCACGCACACCAGTTCATAAATAAAAGATTAGTTAAATGGAAACAGGTTGCAAATGGCAAATGTTGCCAAAGTTTCACATTGTAGATAATAAAACAGTGGAAAAACTGGATGAAACTGGTCTATTATGCGAGATAAACACCTCTTGTGTTGTAGTTTTGTATTTCATGACCATTTCAAGGATCCATCAATAAACCTTAATAATGTTCTCCATAAACACCTACCAGTTCCAAAAGCCTCAACATGAAGCCAGTAATCCATCATTAACTTTTAAACATTAAAATCATGGGTGTGTGCTGCTCACCCCGGGGTCCACTCGTTGCCTTCGGGTGGGTGTGCCTGAGTAACCATGGCAACTGGCGTTGTGTGGGGCGTAAATGGGCTGCCGATGAGGATATTTCCAGAGTGAGAGACTCTCTGTGGTGTGCTTAAAATCTGCAGATATAAATAACACACAAAAAGAGCAGTTTAGATTTTTATGCAAATCATAACTGAACAGTTTGGCGACAAGTCAAGACATGTAGAATGTGTCACTTGTGCTATATTGAGAAAGTTTATTGTTTGTTTTGAAAGTCAGCCCCTGCTGGCAGATCCTGTAACTGCATCATTACTATGAAACATCAAACTCGCTCTCTCTCTTTTATGCACTTCCAGCATACAACAACTGCCATTGAGATTGATGGGAAAGCGAACAGATACTCCAGGTGCAACACAACTCTTTGCATTGCGCTGTTATGCTCCACATGAGCACTGAGGGTGTATATGAGGGCAACACGGTGCTCATTTCTCTCTCTCTTCTTCTCTGTTAACCTGAATCTCTCACAGAGAGCGTGTGCTGCAGCCCCCGGGGAGAGCACAACCTCCTCCTGCAGCCTAGAACAGCACAGCAAGGACATCCTCATCCATCACTGCTGCGCTACACACCATTGATCCTCCTCCCGGCCCTCTGGATTTATGCAGAAAGATACTGTAGTGCTTCCACAGTCCAATTTCAGCAGTGTGGAGTACGTGTTCTAGGCAAGGTAGGTATATTTGGTTAAAGGAAATGACAAAGATCCAAGATCACCTATTTTTGACAGATATATAGAATCCCACAATCAGTGTTAGGTGATTAATCTAATTGAAATCGCAAACGTGATTGATGCTGCAATTGCCGTGCATATCGTTGGTGTGATCTGTAGTAAATCTCCCCTAAAGGCTAGAGGGCACTCGTGTGGAAACCCACAAACCTGTCAAAATACACACGAAGAAAACCCAGGAAATGCCCCGGGGAAAATATCGATTGCTGCATTTAAATACAAAAAAAAACTGATTCTTTTAAAAATCGATTATATATATATATATATATATATATATATATATATATATATATATATATATATATATATATATATATATATATATATATATATATATATAACTACTTTCTTCCGCTATTCATTCACATCTGCAGTTAACGTCAACAGCAGGGATCTTTAGCTAGTATTTGAATGATTCTCTAGCATAATGTCTAAAGTGATGACAAAACGGGTGATTTTGCTCACATTTTAAGATTATAAGGCTGAACAGCATGAAATACCATCAGTCTACAGAGATTTCACAGTATTTTTATTTTGCAATTGGGACATAACAATAATTAACCCCGAAAAAGCCATAGCAAAGCAAACACTAGCAGATTACTATGCTATAAATAGAGCACTACAAAACACAAAAGAGTGAGATTGACTTAGAAAGTCATTTACCTAATTTTATAATGATTTGATCAGCTGTTGTTTGAGTTTTTTCCCCTAAGCACTTATTATGCGGTCTCTGTCGCCATCTTGTGGCAGAAAATCAACAGTCTTGGTAAGACTGCATTTTGATGGTTCCTATCGCAAATTATGTTGACTAAAAGTTGACTTGCAACTACATGCCAATTACTTCTCATTTGAGTAATAGTAGAGTGTCTGCTTAATATTTGCTGATACTGCTCCTTCAACAGACATTTAACTGACTATAAGTAACTTAGCAAGTACATGTCAACTTACACTAACCCTAACCCCAACCCCAACCTATAAGCCTACTTATAATCTAATGAGAATAAGTTGGCATGTAGATCCAGTGTAACTTAAACTCAACTAAATGCGTTAAAGGGACCATCAAAATAAAAAGTGATACCACAGTCTTTGCTCTGCTCAGTATGACAGGCTGCTGGCTGCCGATGCGCTGAATCTCTGAAATTATAAATATTTAAAATAGGCACTATCCTTATAAATAAACTGCATAGTTGCAATCTAATCAACTACATTCTCAAAAGCCTCAAAAGTACATTATGTTATCCAACAGCTGCAATATTTGTCAAACTGTAGTGAGTTTATTGATCTGCTGTCACTCTATGTGGGCGGAGTAATACACAAGGGTGAAGAGGCTGTACGAGTGAAATATCGCATGCATATCAGCCAATCAGATTCTAGAACCAGACTGTTGTGTGTGTATATATGTATCAGTGGTGGGCCGTTATCGGCGTTAATGCGAGACTCTTATCGGGCGATAAAAAAAGTATCGCCGTTAATCTATTCTCAAAGTTGAGTTGGTTAGCTGGGTTTATACTACGCAAGCTATGATGACTTTCACCTTGATATTTTCGCGCGGATGTATACCTGGCCGAATTGCACTGTAGGTGGCGAGAACGAGTTTTCGAAACTTTGTGTATTCCTACTGTAAAATTACCACATCAAACGTGACGTGCTAACATGGATGCAGTTCACTAGAGTGAATCTGATTAATGTTAGCTCCACATCTAACTATCAGGCACCTGCAGAGTTTATGCGCTCGAGTAAAACATGTACAAATAAAATGGATTAAAATGTATGACGGTGAATGAAAGTCAAACCGGTGAGCTGTCTGACAAAAAAAGTGCCCTTCTGAATCAAATCAGCAGGATGCCCTTCTGGATCTTTCACTTACTTCGAAGACACTACTGACTACGCTTACAGGAACATATGTATACTAATTATTTGCCTTAATAGACAATAATATAATTAAGGTGTTTACGTGAAGTGCTTTCATGTAAGAGTTTTCTGTAATTTAGGGTGACTTTAACTGCAGTTCGGCAGTTTCACTTTCACTCATGAACATTTCATTCATGCCCCCGTGACAAACTGGGGTATTAGACGCAAATAATGAGTAAGGAATGGGGAGAGTGTTATGGAATTTAATAACAAAAAAATAACTTCTGAATTTCGCGATGTGTGTGTGTGTGTGTGTGCAGTACTTTACTGACAGCCGTGTGTATGGATCTTGTTGTAAAATATGGCGAAAAGTCCTATATGACGGTAATAGTTTGATTGCGGTGTTTACTTCAATAATGCAACTAATATCTGCATACTCCACGTCTTAATTCCATTTCTGTTAAGTTCAGTTATGACTTTAGTCGGATTAAGTAAATAAAAAAAAAAAAAGAGAAATCGCTGTTTGGAGCTTATGTAGGCCTACAGTTCAAATTTCATGCGCCACCTGGCTTGAGAAACCCGTTCTCAAAGACTTACTTTTAGTCATTATTTTGGTAGCACACATATTCTGAATGCCTTGGACAGAATTTAAATGAGCCATTTTAATCTAGATTAATCTAGATTTATTTCAAGGTTACAGTGAGATTAATCTAGATTAAAATAATCTATAACCCCCAGTTTCACAAACAAGGTTTAAGGCTAGTCATTGATTAAATTGCATGTTTGAGCTGTCTCAACTGAAAATAACTTGCAGTGAGATGTCTTAAAATATGTCAATGACTACGTTTACATGGACACCAATAATTTGATTTTAATGCGATTAAAACAATACTCTGATTAAGAGTCTACCATGTAAACAGCGATTTTTGATTAATTTAATAAGATTAAGGTCATAATCGAACTAAAGAGAAATCGAATTAAGACATGTGGAGTATGCCGATCTTAGTCGCATTATTGAAGTGCAGTACACACATGTAAACACCTTAATCGAACTATTACCCTCATGTAGGACTTTAAGCCGCTTTTTGCAACAGGGTAGTCCACACACACACACACACACACACACACACACACACACACACACACACACACACACACACACACACACACACACACACACACACACACGCACGGCTGATTGACACGTTGCACCTACCGAGTCAGTGCAGACCACAGACAACTGCATCGTGAAATGAGGAGTTTTTTTTTTTCTTCCATTCAGCATGAGGTATGAACTTACATTAAAACAACTCTTCCAGCAGTTCATAGTTGCATCCAATATCTCGTTTGTCACGGTGGGCTTGCATGACATGTTCGTGAATGAAAGTTAAAGTGCCAAACTGCAGTTAAAGTCGACAAATTAAAAATGAAACACCCGAAATTACATGAAACGCCAGAGGAAATGCGGATAAGGCGGTGACGCAATGACGTTAATCGAATTATGTGCTGTAACATGTAAAACGCGATCATGAAAGGAACATTCAAAAAGCAACTCATGTAAATACCTTAGTCTTATTATTCTCTTAATTAGATTAAAGCAAATAATTCGATTACTGATGTCCATGTAAGCGTAGTCAGTGTCATTTTTTGTCTACAGGTGCACACCAGTAATGTATTTTTCTAAGACAGTTTTTATAAATGTGGCTTAAATAGCCTAATTTAACTAAGGTCTAGTCCTGGCTTAAGCTAAGCCCTGTTTGTGAAACTGGGCCTATATGTTCTAAATCTGTATAACTTCTAGATGTGTTAAAGATGTTTTTTTTTTGTTTGTTTTTTATAAACCATTGACACATATAGGAGGGGAAAATACCATGGAATCAATGGCTTCTGTTTTTTTTCCTTTCATGTTAAATATCTTATTTTGTATTCAACAGAAGAGATCAATTCAAATAGGTTTGGAACAAGTATAGGGTGAATAAATACTGTGAAAAAATATAAATAAAGTTTTTGGGGTGAACTACTCAGTTAACTGTTGTTTTTGTTATTTTATGTTTGTGTTATTTAATAACCTAAATTAATTCCTATTTTAATTAAAGCTTTAGCAATTTTAGTATGTAACTTTGTTATACAAGTTACCATGGCAACATTTCCAATATTTATAGATTGATTTACAGTTTTTCATACTGTTTTAATTTTCCTTCAGGCTTATTTGGAGCATACAGCTAATATGCATCCCTTTTTTGTGAATACGTATGCAGCGTAGTGTGCAGTAAACAGGAAGCAATCTCCGCATCACTCTCACTGCGGTGTCTGGTTCTCTGACACGCTGTTAAATGATACGCAGGTGACACTGAGTGTGCAGGATGTGATTGTGCCAGATCTGCTGAGCCGAAAAGGAACCAGTATATAAGCAACAAGCCACACATCTCTCTAACGAGCGAGCGAGGGTCTTAACGAGGGTCTCAATGCCATCCACTCGTTAATAAACTCATTAGCGGAGGTGCTGGCAAACAGTGGCGTTCTGTTCTCCTCTAACTAAGCTGAAGAGGGCCTCTCGTCTCATGCCGTCCGCACCAACATGGGTATTTTCAATCTGCGGTTTGGCCATTCGTCCACATGAAAACGTCGTATCAGGTGACTGGAACTTTCTGAAAACTCCGGCCAGGTGCTGCGTCCCAATTCACATACTAGAAATACTATGTTAAGCTGCTTTGACACAATGTACATTGTAGAAGCGCTGAAGAATTAAAGATTTAATTGAATACTATGTGTCCTAAATAGTATTCGAAAATAGAATTAGTATGTCCTAAAATGTAGTACGTTGAAATAAGCATGCACTATAAAAAATGCTTCATGCTGTCCCAACAAAAATCAATTAAGCTAACTTCCAAATTTACGTGGACTGAACAAAGAACAATTAAGTTGCCACCTCTTAATTCCACGTTTGGTGTGAACCCAGCATAAAGGCGTTTATAACCGCCTGTTGGTTTGGTATGCCCTTAACATCCATCACAGTTTCATTTTCATGTGGCATGAAAAACTGTTTATAAAAATATATGTGTGTATATGTATACATGGCCTATCACTGCACTCACTAGCTATGTTTCCATACAAAGATGCAAATTAAATGTATGCGCAAAACTGGAATATCGCATATAAGATGTGCAAATAAAGCAGCGTTTCCATCCAATGAGTCAAAGAGAACAAAATCACCACTTCCTGATCAACTGGCGCTAAATATCAACAGAAAAGGCGGATTTTGCTGCGGTAGGAGAAGCTGCGTGAATCTTTTCTTTATTTAATAAATGACCTCAGAAGACAGCATGTCGACGCACAATGAATGTTTAAAGGCATGAGACGCGGAGCACATATGCTATTGACAGTTCTGGAGGTAATTAATAATGATAACACTAATACTGAAATGGTTAAGGCATTTTAGAATGACCAAAACAACATTTCAGGTGTTTTACAATGTGCTCAGCCTGCTGGTTTGTCCATTCACACACATTTATATCATCACATGATCTCTTATAACAAAATCACATGACCTTTTTTTAATGCGCATACTGGAATTTGTTCGGTAAAAGTGTTTCTATCGTTGTTTATGCGCATCTTTTCTAATCGAATAAAAAGTTTATCCTACTCAGTTATGCGCATACATTTTTATGAACATTTTCAAACTTTATATGCATCTTGGCGTTTCCATCAATCGTTTTTTTAATGTGCATTTCCAAAATGTGCATAAAAATATGTGGATGGAAACGTGAAGGTTGGCTTTCTGATAAAAGAATGGCTGTTTCCAAACAGGTTTCCTAAACAGTACTACTGCTATTGCTGGGACAAACAGGTCCCAAACAGACCTGTAATGTGTCATGTTTAAATTAATTTCTTTTATATAATATATTTTCTATAAAAATAATAATTTATTTTTATTTTTAATTTTATTAATCAATAATAATAATAATAATAATAATTAGTTACAAAGTGTTTGTAATTAAAGTTACACTTTCTTTTACTGAAAAAGTAAAGTAAGCGATCACTTTTCATTTTAGGTCATTTAATTTAAAATAATGAAACGAGTAAATAGCTTATGTTAATCATGCCTGAAATATGTGGTCATTACTTATGTATGAATATTAATATTTTGAATGTGGAATATAAATGGAATTGGAATTGGAAATGGTTGTATTGTATCTTGTATTTTTGGTAGAGCTGTCAAAATTAGCGCGTTAACGCACGTGATTAATTTGAACTATTTAACGCGTTAAAAAAAATTAACGCATTTAACGCAGTTGCAGGTTTTTTTTATTTCCTGTTGTGGCCGACGTGTGTTCAGGGCCAGCGCTTCCATAGAGGCGACCGCCTTGGGTGGCAGAATAGTGAGCGAATCCCCCTGTCCTCACGTTCATCTCATTTCGACTCCCACCTGCTCCCTCCCGGTTCTCACTTTCATCCGCAAACCGGTAACTTTCTATTTCACTTTCGGGTTGAGGGCGCCAGTTCAGTTTGCTCCGGCCCTGCGTGTGTTTAATGTGTAAAGAAATATGGATAAAGGATAATATGGATCCATGTAAATGTACTCAGTGAAAGTGGCAGATGATGTCGCAAGCTGTCAAAGAGAGCCCATTCCTCTCTAAGTTGACTCCAAGCGCCCTCAAATGTTTCATTAAGTTTGACGTGTTTCCCCCCCTACACGCAACTTTTGTAAAGCGTCTGCTTTGCTGTGTCAGAATCCTTGCTTGAGAAATACAGCCATACTTTAAGAACGCTTAGTTTAAGCAAAATTTGATCAACGCGATCGTGCGTGTTGATGATCTGAAGGGAGTGTGCTGTGCTGCGCGTTCTCTCTGTGTGTGTGTGTGTGTGTGTGTGTGTGTGTGTGTGTGTGTGTGTGTGTGTGTGTGTGTGTGTGTTGTCCCCCGATAATGTCAATAGACTGCAACTGGCTAAATGTTAAGGAGGACTAGGCAAAATTGTTTCTACTTTATAATTAAGGTTCTCAACTTTTACATACAACTTTACAATAAGTACAATTAGTCACCTTGGAATTATAATGTTCTATCTGCGTTCTGATTGATTTTGAGATATTGAGCTTCAAAGTTTTTGCATAGCAAACAGTATGTGTGTAACATTAGTTTTTTTTGTTTAGTTTTTTTTAATAAAACGTCTTAAAATGTAAACAACTTATAAAAAACATCCCATAATGTAGATAAGTTGTCATTTAATAAGAATATGTCAATAACTCAATTTTGACAAAAATGTCAGATAGAACCTAATAATTCTAAGGTGATGAATTGTTTGTAATCAATACTTTATTATTATTGTAATTTTCCAATTTCCATATTTGCAATGCCTGTACTTTGGATTTTTTTTTTTGATTCGTGATTAATCATGATTAATCACAAAAAAAGTGTGATTAATTAGTTAATTTTTTTAATCAATTGACAGCCCTAATTTTTGGGTGTATATTTTTTTTAACATTGACTACTATAGTATTTGCATTTCCTGCGATGGATGTCAACAGTTTCCATTCAGTTTTGCTCTTTCAGGAACCACTTGAGGGAGAGTAAATGTTCATTTCTGGGTGAACTGTGCCTTTAAAGTTTGACCATCACCTCTGAACTCAACCTTCCTCCCCTGACAGCAGTGTTTTTCTCCCTTTAAACTCCACCGTGTGATTGCATCTTATCAGCATTTCTCTCTTTTGCTCAGCCACACAAACACCCTCCTCTTTCCGAACCCTTCCGTGATCTACTGTATACTGCACAGGCACACACACTGCTGTCAGTAAATCACTGTTTTTCAAGGACATCACCGCCCACTAGTGACTACTGCAGGTATTACAGGACAAATCTTCAAATGAGACGGACACATACAGTATGAGAACTGTACATTATGTCAGTGCTTGAACTAACAATGAGCAATGCATTAGTTACAGAATATGAAGAAAAATACGTAAACAAGCATAAGTGAAATGGTATAAATCAACCATGTAAGTGAATAAACTGCTTGTTTTATGTGGATCTTTTAGTTTTTTTAATAAAGGATACATTTTACACATCTGGGTGACCAAAATTTGAATGGTCAGGAGGAAATGTCTTAGATTAAATTTACAATTATAAGTTACAATACAGTATACGTTAGTGCTCATCATAAATGAGTATACACCAGGAGTGTCCACACTCAAAGTTTTTAGTATATCTAATAAGAGCTTGATTAGCTGGTTCAGGTGTGTTTGGTTAGTGTTGGAGCTAAACTCTTCAGGACACCGACCCTTCAGCACAGAGTTTGGACACCCCTGGTATACACCCTTTTGAAAAATGAATATTTTTCAGTTTAATTCAATTCAGTAAATATATTTGGTGCATTTAAACAATTTTATTAAACAAATATACATAAATATACACACATTTCAGCAAGACAATGAGCCAAAACACAGCCAAGGAAACTCTCAAACTCTTTCAGAGAAAAAAAAAATCAAGCTGTAGAACGGCTTAGCCAATCACCTGACTCGAATCCAATAGAAAATACAAAATAAATATCAGTTTGATTAAACAAAACCCACAGAACCATCAAGATTTTTACACTCTGTTGAAGTCTGTGAAAAACACACACCTGAGCAATGCATGTGACTTCATTCTCTATATGAGAAGAGTCTTTTTAAGAGTTTCCGTGGCTGTGTTTTGGATCATTGTCTTGCTGAAATGTCCACCCTGGTTTCACCTTCATCCTCCTGCTAATGTAGATGTTGGACTGAAGCAGCTGATATTTATTTTCAATGAGGAATCGTAGAGGGTTGCTAAGGAACTACTGAGAGATTTCAGCTGCTGTCTGGGCTTTCTATGTCTTTCTACACCTTCCTTTCTTCATGTGTCATACTTTTTTCCTGTGTCATTTCATTTTATTACACATCACTTCATTTGTAAACTAATTAGATTTGTATGTATGTGTATATATACAGGGAGTGCAGAATTATTAGGCAAGTTGCATTTTTGAGGATTAATTTTATTATTGAACAACAACCATGTTCTCAATGAACCCAAAAAACTCATTAATATCAAAGCTGAATATTTTTGGAAGTAGTTTTTACTTTGTTTTTAAAGTTACTTTGTTTTTTGTGCAGGTGACTATTACTGTGTAGAATTATTAGGCAACTTAACAAAAAACAAATATATACCCATTTCAATGATTTATTTTCACCAGTGAAACCAATATAACATCTCAACATTCACAAATATACATTTCTGACATTCAAAAACAAAACAAATCAATGAC